>JAKZAN010000305.1:0-52929 GCA_023053545.1 Lepidurus packardi
CCCAACCCCAACCCCAACCCCAACCCCAACCCCAACCCCAACCCCAACCCCAACCCCAACCCCAACCCCAACCCCAACCCCAACCCCAACCCCCCCAACCCCAACCCCAACCCCCCCAACCCCAACCCCAACCCCAACCCCAACCCCAACCCCAACCCCAACCCCAACCCCAACCCCAACCCCAACCCCAACCCCAACCCCAACCCCAACCCCAACCCCAACCCCAACCCCAACCCCAACCCCAACCCCAAGTCCCCCCCAATAAAATATGTGTGGATAGTTGGCAAAGTAAAAGAAGAAAAGAGGTCAGAACCTTTTAAAGGTTTAACAATTTTCTGTTGCCCTCAAAATATAGAGATCGAGCCATTATAAACAGTCTTAGCCAACAATCTATAAATAACTTCCCGATTTCTGGATCTCTTTTCGCCAGCACAAATGGATCACCCTACTCTTGATGAGATCACCCTCTAGGATAATATACGCTTCAAACCTATCGCCCCTTTCGAACTCAAGTTCCAGAATCTGCATGTCTAGGCTGAAGTCTAGGAGGAAGTACTCAAGCTTGGAAAAAAATAAACCACCAAAGTTCGCAAAACCATACTCAACAAGAACTCTGGCATCTTTTCACCGCACACCTTCACGGCCATTGTAGGACCTTCGGGTTGTGGGAAGACAACTCTCCTCAACCTTCTCTCAGGCAGGCTCCTCTCCACAAACCTAACACTTTCCGGGCAGCTCACTGTCAATGGATCATAAACCAACGATATTAATCTCTACGGTGATAAAATCGGTTATGTCATGCAACAAGACCTTATGTTCCCGACTTTCTCTCCGCGTGAAACTTTCAGGTTCATCGCCAATATGCGCCTGCCCCACGCCAGTGAAGAGGAGAAACTAGCCAAAGTCGAAGAAATCCTGATAGCTCTAGGACTGACTAAGTGTGCTGATACGTGGATAGGGGATACCTTGATCCGAGGTATTAGCGGGGGAGAGAAGAAAAGAACTTCGATCGGAGTAGAATTGCTGATCAACCCTTCAATCATCTTTTTGGACGAGCCAACCACTGGCCTTGATTCCACAACTGCCCTAAACGTGGTCATGTTCCTGAACAAACTTGCGAAAGCTGGCAGAACCATCGTCTCGACAATCCACCAGCCTTCATCAGAAATCTTTTCGGAGTTTGATAGGTTATTGGTGATGGTCCAAGGCAACATCATCTACCAGGGTTTGTCGATTGAGTCTATGGCTTACTTCAAAAGCGTGGGCTACCCAGTGCCTTCGAAGTCCAACCCCACAGACTTCTACATGAAGATCATGAACAAGGAAGGCATCGCTATGAACTACATCGAAAAGAATCAAGCCTATACCGATGAACAAGTTATTTCTGAATTCCAGGAAAGAGTCTAATTCTTCAAACTCAAGTATAACTAACAGAGTCTGCAATTCCCTTATACAATCAACACTCCTCTGGCTGCTGGATAGGGCGCCGGCTATCTGTCCTGGTGCGGTCAGTTCTCCCATATCTTTGTCAGGGCCCTCCAAAACTAAATCAGGAGCCCACTGGATATACAGCTGAGGCTAATCCAGCAGATCGTTCAGGCCGTGTTCTGTATCATCCTATACTATCAGGCAGCAGAAGGTAATGGGGTCTAGAAGTTCTTCAAAAACCTCCAAAATGTTTCGGGCTGCATTTTCTTTATTATGGTTACGAGTGCATTCGGTGGGGTATTTGCCAATCTGGCTGCTTTCGCCAATGAGCGACCCATCTTCATTCGCGAAAGAATGAACAACTCCTACACGACTGGCAGTTATTTCTGGGCTCGAACTACCGCCACGGTTCCTTTCGAAATCCTGATGCCTTTGATCCTCGTCGTGATCTGTTACCACGCGTGCCACTTGAATCCAGATTCCGCAGTCTTTGGCTGGGCGATTCTGATCAATTAGCTCGTGTATTGGATGTCTGCTTCGTACGGACTCCTGCTTTCTACTCTAATACCAGACCTTAATGTCGCTATGGCAATGGTGCCCGTTTTGATTATCCCCTTGATGCTGGTAGGAGGATTCTTCAACAATCTGAACAATGTTCCCGACCTGTTCATCCCACTGTAGTACATTTCGATGTTCAAGTATGGGTTCCAGGCGATGATCCAGAACGAGTACCGGGAGCCTATTTCCAATGGCATGGGACAGACAATAGATATCTTGGCAACCAAATTCCAGTTTCGGGTAACTCTTCCCATTTTACATAATGCATAACTTAATAATGAGCGTAGGAGGAAATGTGGCTGAGTCTGGTGCTGTTGTTCGTGATCGGGTTTGCGATGCGAGCCCTCGCCTTCATCGGGATGTACTTTATCAGCAACCCCAAGCGTGTGAAGCTGGAAAACACCGACATCCAGAAAGAAGCTCCCAGCAATGTGATCGAAGTACACTGATTTTCTATGGGTCGAACCAAATTTTCTAATATCCTTTTTCCAGGAGCCATTCTTTTATTGCAAGGAAAGATGTCAAAAATTTAAACCATCCCGTGTTTTTTAATATGGTGTATGGTCGTAATCGGCTCTGTCCACCATTACGAATATAGCCTTGTACAATAAATATATCTATACTTGTTTACCCCCTCCAGATGAAACCTGGACATCTACTTCTGATCCTCTCGACTGTACTTCTGCCGGCTTTATCTTCTGAGCTGTCTACCTCCAACTGTCCCACCGATTTCAATATCACTTTGGTCAATACCACTTCTCCTGAGACACTCGACTTCATAATAACTGCTTCTGCCTTCTTCAAAGCCATCCGAGGCCAAGACAATGCCAACCGCATCCAAACTATGGTCATCAATGGCGACTCCTAAGGCGTGAACGGCTATCTCATGTCCATGTCCTATCCTTTTATTGCGCTGGTCGTAGTGTTCTTCATTACCTACATGATCATCATCATGTGCTGCATCTTCCAGAAAAGTTGTCCCCCTTGCGAGTCTTGGAAGAGGGATTTTGTCAAAAGACCCTACGAAAAATCTGAATTACGGTGCGTTGCCTACAGTTTCATAATATTTAGTGTGCTTGTTGGCGCGACTGCCGTCTTTGCCTTCGTACTTCTGCCGGACCTGAACAGCGGGGTTGAAAATGCCAAATGCGGACTTTTTCGGACTATCGATTCGGCTCTTAACGGAGACACTGCCAATCATTGGGGAGGTTTTCTAACTATTAAGAGTCTAATCGGGAACATTTCATCTACTCTGAGCAATGCCGGCACATCGATAACCACACACTTCGGCAACAATAACTGGCTCCTGGATGATGTTGCCAATGTGCAGAACAGAATCAATAATCTATACAACACTTATGGCTCCAGCTCTCTTAACAACCCTGATCCCACACCCCCAGCCCTCAACATCACACCCCTCCTCATCTCAACTCGCATGAAATCTAATGGAACGAACAACTCTATCCTCACAGACATCGACTCATCATTCCAAATCACTCAGAAACTCACAACTCAGGCATACAAAACAGATCAGGCTGCCAGAATACTCAAGGATTCTATCTCCCCGCTTACTGGTAATATCGACGGAGCCCAGGTAAACTTTGAGCTTTATAGTTCCTATCTGAATACTACCCAGGCCTCGATTAGCAGCCTTTCCACCTCTTACATCGACTAGACTTTTACATGGGGACTGTACATGATGGAAGGTATCATTGGCTTCATCCTTGCTGCCTCCGTGATGGGTCTGATCGGCGTTATTGCTACCCATTTCTTCGATATCTACAATTGCAGGATGATGACCCACGTTTCTTGGGCAATATCGGGTCTTATGTATTTCGGAGTCGTGATTTTAGCATATGCGTTTCTGCCTGGCGCGAGCGTCGTTGGAGACTTCTGCGAGTTGTCTAACTCAACACTGACTAACAGAACTTACTACCGGCAATTTGGAGAAAAGTACTCTCAAAGCGTCCTAACGAGGCTATAAGTGTGTGTATTCGATGACGGAGAGGTACTTCGAAATTTTAATATCTACTCCGACATGAGCACGGTCAGCAAAGTATTCGACATGGCGACTGCATACCAGTATATGCGCAACAGTAGTCACCCCGAATACGTCGACCTTACCATCAGTACTACTAAAATCGGGGGCTGGATTACTGCTATGGGAAACTATCGCGATGGTATCTATGTGGACACCAGTACTCTGGTCACTAACGAATCAAATCCTCAGTATGCAATTCAGAGACTCAATACTTATACTATGTCCACAGCGATTCCTTCAGAACAGTGCCTCAAAGATACATGGGTCTTTGACAATATCAACTGCACCACCGGTATGACCAAATACTTTCCGAGTAGCACTTCAGCTAATGCCCAAACCCTTACGACTACACCACTATGCATATCATTTAATCAGAAGTACGAGACTGGTTCTACCTCTGCCTGGTCTCAGTCTGAATTCCAGAGTCGCTACATCCAAATATCCACAACCTGCAGTAATACCCACTCTGCTGTGGTAACTTACGGCACAGCCCTCATCCAGTATCGAGATAGCAGGATAACTCTGTACCAGTCAATTGCTGATGACCTGACTCTGATGATGGGTGTCAACAACAATATTAACACCAAACACAACATTTTCTAGGGCAACCTTTCAAGTTTTAGAGTGAGCGTGGCGACTCTAGACAGCTTGGTCAATGATAAGCTCAATGGACTTAACGTTTTGACGAACTGCGCACAGATTGCAAACTAAATGCGGTTTACGAATAACGCCTTCTGTGGGATATTCCTGGCCACTTCCTATAAACTCGGGATATGCTTTTTGATCCTGACAGGCCTGATGATCGGGTCAATCATCACAGGGAGCGTATTCGCAATAAAATATGCGAGGGTGGAGAAACAGTCTCAGTCGGTGGTGCCAATGGCTCAGGCAGTGAGCGTACTGAGCATCGAATGGCACTCCGAAAGATCCGTGGACAAGAGCAGCGAGGCCGACTGAGGACAGTGCTTCCGAAGCATATGGCTGTCAATGTTTTAACAAATTAACCTACCAGTGACATTGCGATTATCTTTAATATCTAGAATTAATAATATCTATATAGGACTTTCGAGTTCAATGGATTTCCTCTTAGGAACCCGAGTGATGATCATGTCTACACTGAGTTGGCTAAATGAGGACACGTAAATTAAAAGCAAACTTGTTTTAAAAAGAATTATAAAAAATAAACACACATCGTCCCTATGGAAAATATCAGCCACTGCAAGGCTTTCGAAGCACAGCTCCGCAATCAGATCAGGCTTACTCTCGTCAAACTCAGATAATATAATGGTCAGGGCGAGTCTTTTGAGGCGCTTCTCCGCAAACTCGTCACAGTCTACTCCACAGAACCTCCCGACCTTCTCTGCGCCAAGATCCTCGCCCTCGAAATTAAGAGCGAATACCAGACACTAATCATAATGACCTTCGTTAACGAGCTTTACACAAGTATAAACCCCCATTTGACAATCCTTGCTCCTTTAATATTGACTTTCAGTCATCCACAGCCAGCCCTCCACGCACAGTAATATCGTAATCAGCCAAAGGATCGAATCCCTACTTTTGACCTAGGTCCCCAAGGTCTTACTAGCAGATAGCACTTCAAACAAAGAAGTCTCCAGCTACTTCTACCTGAAGAAAATGGAAATCGTGAAAGCAGTCCTCGCAGCCAAAAGTAAACTCACTAATGACTTTCGGATCGAACACTACATCAACTTCTACAATGCACTGAAAGCCTGCCAGTACACATCTTCAAATACAACAAAGTAGCACTACAAACTCACTTTCATCGAGATCCACAAAACCATTTTCGAACGTGTCAAGGACGAAGAGATCCTGGATTATGTGTTTAACCAGCTGCTTCAAGACTCGATCAAAGCTATAGAAACTGGAATCAAAGAGAACATAGATACATTTGAATGGATGCGCATCCTCGATACGAGGCTTCTATGCTTCCAACACTATGTGGCAGTGGTCTCGTCAGTTCATCATCAGAACCTGGCTAAACTTACCTTCATGCTGGTCAAGTCTAGCGCATTGAATAATATCTACATAAGTGCACTTGCCTTAGGTCTGTCTGATTTAGTCCTGAATAAAACCCTCATGGCATTTAAGCTGTCTCCTCTTATGCAAATTCTGATCAGCCACCTGGTGATTAACCCTCTGTCCAAACAACTTTCCAGCCCCACAGACCTCCTCTATATTGAAACTCTTCTGGCTCAAATCATTGCTATTATTCGCAACAAGGAACTGCTGTTCGGGTTATTGAAGGTGACTGACCTTAATCTGCATGCGGAGGATTTGGTCTACCCCATGATAACAAACCTATACGAGTATTTGGAAAAATAGGAGAAGAAGCAGTACAAGTCGTTTGCCTATGAGCCAGTTAAGAGGACAGTAAAGACTGTTATGGAAACGGTGAAGGAAATCCTAGACAAAAGAGGAACTCACAATGCAGGTAATACTGAGACGGAACAGAAAATCAAGTTCTACCGGCTCAAAGAAAAGGAATATCAGACTATGGTGGCTAAGTTCAACAACGATGAAAAGATCAGTTTAAAACATTTCCAAAGCGATAACGACTACCAGATCGAGAAGTTCGTGAGGTTCCTCAGGAAGTCTCCTCACATTAATAGTAAGCGGATGATCGAAGTCTTCGGACTTCCGAGCCCCATTTCGCAGCTTTTACTCAACAAATACGTCGAGTCTTTCCGGATGCAGAATTACAGCATAGAGTAAGCTTTTAGGATATTCCTGAGTAATTTCTTCCTGATCGGTGAAACCCAGCAGATCGAGCGTATCATCGAGGTATTCTCGTTGCACTATATGGGTACCCACAAAAATACTCTGTAAAAAGACTCGCTGTACGTCTACATCATGGCACTGTTGTTCCTGAACACAGACCTCTACAACCCCAACAATGAAAAGAAAATGACAGAAGAAGGTTGGTTTAAGTTCTGCTCGGGCATCAAGGGCGCTCAGAAAAACGATCTTCTGGAGAACTACAAGAGCGTTTCTTCCAACAAAATCTAGAACTTCCGAAACCTCAATAACTTGTACAACATTAACCTGTGTACCTTCCTCTATAACTATGGAAGGTATTCTGAAAGTGTGGGAGCTTTTAACACTCTTGCCTATATCGATTAGTAATTTAAGGATTTTGAGTACAACTCACAGGTTTACCGGATCCTGAGTTACTAAACCTTAGAAGGCGTGCTGGTGGGGAAGGAAGTAGACAAGATCAACAAACTGGTGGACTCTTTCGTGTATCGGTAGGACGTTTACGAGTGCGAGATCTTGTAGGTTCTGAAAGTCTTAGAGAGCAGGGGAAAAATAGACACTCCATACACCGTCCTCAAGAATATCAGTAGTCGGGTCAACTTCTTTGAAGCCAATATCGATTAAAAATCCCTTTCTTACTACTGGCTTATCAGCAAAATCATCATTCAGAACTTCCAGCACATACCCATCTAGTACGTGTGCCGATTTCTCATCTCTACATCCAAGCAGCGCAAGTTCATCGAGGATGATCTCTATTCACGCATTCAGATCAAGGTCAAGCGTCTCAAGGAAGTGCTCAAAATCTTTAGGTCCAAACAACTCAAGAAGAACGGTTCTTTGATGGATATCTTCAGCAACTTCTTGGGTGAGAGGGAGTCATCGGATGACGAGTTCCGAATCATCAACGACCCCAAGAAGTCCATTCCTTTCAAGAAGTTGAGCCTCTAAATCCATGATAGCATCATTCACTCGAAGGAGCACCATCTGAAAGCAGCCGAGTTCTTCTCTAACTACCTCATCAATGAAGAGGCAAGAGTTCCTTTCGAGACATTCCTGACTACGCTCTACCTTCTGTTGGATGTGGTTTATTTGTCGGCCAATAGAGATTCTGTATGCAAGATCGATGATATCCTCGACATCATTATCAATAAGCGTGACTGCACTCTGACCAAGAGACTTGCAGCCCTAAAGACCAGTAAATCTAAGCACTACGAGATTATTGATATCCTGGTGAAGTACTACTGCGTGAGAACTTTGCTAGAGTACCCAGAGTTGAGCCATCGGTATAGGCAATATTTTGAGGACTCGACAAGTTTCTTGGAAATCTGTACAGTCGAGTTCTTGAAGTAGTTCATCCCCAAGCTAAAATCGATGGGTGAACTCGACTACGATATCTTATCTCGATGTAGGAATGGCATTGCAGTAAACGTCAATAGCAATCCAAAGCTTCTCCAGGATCTCGAAATTAAATAGTATGTTGAAGAAATCAGGAGATAAAGAGCAGTCAAAGAGTTAGTGAGCGATATCGTCAACAATGTTGTTGTAGAGGCACAAAAAGTTAACACATAAGGATCCAAATAGAGAGAGGAGTCCACTGTTGCAGTGACAAAGCCAGAGCCTAAACAGGAAAACCACGATTAGCCAGTCATGTAACCAGTTGCGACGGAATAAAATATTGGAGGTGAAATAAAAACAGAAGCAGATAGATAGCCCATAAAATCACAGGTTGAGGCAGAAGCATAAACTGAAAAAACTGAATAGGTCGATCAAGAGGAATCTCCTGAGTTCGCAGTCATCGCGAAGGAAGAGTCCGAAAAGGAGGTAGAACAAGCAAGTATAGTTTAGTCAGAAGACACGAAGGTAGACAAGAAGATGAGTTCGAAAGAGTTGGAAGCACTGGTGCATCAGGAACAAATCCTGAAGGAAGAGCAAAACCACTTGTAAGCATTGCTCAAAGACGTAGACCCTGATAATTTAGGGAAGATGGAACTTCCGATCTACATGTTATGACCATAAGTGAAAAGGTGGGAAATTAAAGGAATATACATATATTGAGCATCCCTATCTCAATTTTTCCAAGTATTGGTTCAACCAAGACAAGCCCTACATTCCGTCTGGCACATATTATTTATCTAGCTTTTTGGGGATCCTTTGTGATCCTGAATTCCTGGTAACCCACAGACATAATACACAAAAAGTTCATTATGAGTCTCTCTGACATTCTCTGCATTTTCTATTGGCCGAGTTTATATCGTATCTATAATTACACGTATTTGAACATTCCTAACACTCCACGTTGATACCCCCGACCCTTTACTCATGCTACTTAAATCTCATCATAAATACGGTGCAGTCTGTTGGTCCAACTCCAAGTCCAATAGCCACCTCCTCGCATGCGCAGGCATCCATCCTAATTCTTCCGAATCCTATGACCTAGAAATACTCTCGCTTGATGTTGTCGAAAAGTCCAAGGTCCTTCCCGTCATCGGCTCAACCTCTTACTCCAAAGCTTTCAGAAGCGTCGCTTGGGACAATTTTGGCGAGAAATAAGGTACTAATTCTTAGTCTAACCAATTTTAGGAACCTATCCTTATGGACTCATTTTCGGAGGCATGGAGGATGGAGGAATAACCCTCTGGAATCCTTCTTAGATCATCAAGGCATACAAAGAAGACCATGTCGCAAGCAGCTTAAAAGGCCTTGTCCTTTAAGACTCTCCTGTTCTTGACGAATTTCCCGTCATGTCTGCAGAATGGAATGCCCTGAGGCCTAATCTTTTGGCTTATGGAACCACCTAGGTGTTAATCCTTGACATCGGAAAAGGGTTTGACGACATCTATGTGAAGCCTGGAGAGAAGAACCCCCATGCAGGCTCCTATGTGACGGGCGTGACATGGAACAAAGAAGTCCCCTATATCCTAGCTTCTGCCAGTGAAAATGGCCAGATTGCGCTCTGGGATATCAAAACAAATAACTCAATTTTCCAGTTCAAGGACTCATCGCTTTCTAGCACTGGCAACAGGAAGGTGTCAATATCTTGGAGCAAGAGCTTCTCTACACAAATTGCAGTCACCCTCGACGACGATAAGAAGAATGAGCTTCAAATCTGGGACCTGAGAAACCAAAAGGGCCCAATTATAGTCATCGACAAAGGACACACCAAAGGTATCAATAGCATGGACTGGTGCGATAGCGACCCCGAGCTGATCCTCACTTCGGGCAGAGACAATAAGCTGATCTGTTGGAACTACGTGAGAGATCAACAGATCATTAGCGAGATGCAGCTAGACTAACCTATCCAAGATCTGAAATGGAGCAAGAAGTTACCATCGATCTATTCAGTGACGACGCAGTCCAAAGTAAACATCTACTCAATGAATGAGAGTAATCTGTACTCTTACGTGCCCAAATGGTACAAGATCCCAGTTGGCACAACGATCGGACCCAATAACAACCTCCTCTCTTATAACCAGAACGAGGGCACGATCCTGACTGAGTACAACATTCAGTACAAGCATCAGGATCTCCAGGCAGCCCTGTAGAGATTGGAGACATTGACAGCCCAAAAGTAGCACTTAAACCAGAACTTTGCTTCGGAAAAAGCTAGCACAAGCCAGACAACCGATGAAAAGGAGTTTTGGGAGCTATTGAAACTGCTATCCTCAGACTACGATACTTCGGATATTTACAACTTCCTGGGCTTAAACAAGGAGAAAATAGTCAAAGAAGTGGAGAAGTATACAGGAAAAAAACACTCCGACGAAACAGTCACCAACAAGAAAAGTGGCAACACAAAGTCCACAAACGTCTTTGCGGAAATCAAGGGTGATGATGCGGTCAACTTCTTCGAGTCGATCGCCAACACGGCCCTCAAGAGGAACGAACCCAAGCCTTATGAAGATGGCGAAGTGGAAGACATGAATGTGAAGTACGAAAACGTCCAGAAGAACTTCAACTGGAACGTGGGAGTCTAAAGAATGGTCAAACAGAATCTGCTGATCGGAAACTACAACGGAGCCATTGATGCTGCCCTGAAGTGCGGGAGAGGCGCTGAAGCACTCGTGATCGCCTACAGCCAGGGCCCAGATGTCTTCAAAAATACCCTCAAAATATTCTTTACGGAAACCACAGACTCCTTCATCACGAATGTGCTCAGACACGTCGCAGACCGAGAAATTGAAGATTTGGTAAACAAGTATGATCGGAACCAGTGGAAAGAGTGCGTGGCCATTATCTTCTCGATGTGCAGGGACCAGAGACCCGAGTATCTCAAACAACTGGCTCACCGACTGTTCCGCGAGCAGGAAGCTTCTGACAAAGCCCTCATGTGTCTCGTCCTTGCCGAAAACTTCGAAGAAATTATCAAGATTTTCTCCGGTGAGGTCAACTAGCTTGCTCCTCGCACTACCATCAGGAAGCTCCACCTCCTCAATGTCCTCGAAAAAATCATTTTCCTGCAGACTGTCTCAACCAAAGAGATTCATTACAACCCACTACATGAGAAACTAATTCTCGAAGCAAGTCTAATTGCTTATGATGAAGGCAATCCGACTCTTGCTTACACACTCCTCGAATATTGCGTGCAGAATACACCCAAAGTCCAGTATATTAAAGCTATGATGGCTAGCAGCAACCGCACTCTCCAAGGAAAGGCCCCTCAAATCAAACCCAACTTTGTGGTACCTGTTATGGCCCAACCTAAAAAGCAAGTTCAAGCTCCTGCCGGCCCTGTGGGTCCTGCTCAATCAAAGAAAAATCCTATATTCACTCCTCCCAACCCTGTGGCTAAACCCGTCGCACCCACTCAGAATCGAAACACTCCTCCCCCCCCTCCTCCACAAGCAGCCTCTTCCTTCAATCCTAATTTTAGTGCCATGAATTCCCAGTCTCCTCCTCCACCCCCAGTTGCCCACAATCCTCCTCCACCTCCGCCCAGCCATCCTGTGAGGAGCTCAGGACCAATGAATATACCTCCTCCTCCTCCAAAAACAAGTTTTTCGCATGTGACACCAGTTTCCGCCGTCCATCAATAATCACCTCCTGTGGCTACGAGTGCTGGCAACTATTCAGCAACAAATCAGCAGCCCCCTCCTCCACCCCCTCCTGCTAAACAAGCTCCTTTTAATCCCAACTCGACGACTTCCCGGACTTCGATGCCTCCGCCTCCACCTCCTCCTGTAACCTCCCCAAAAAAACCCTCTCAGGTTGAAACTAAATCGATATCCTAAATACCTCATACGGATGTTTCTCACATTTCTAGTCCTCCATTAACTAGTGTGTCTCGTCCTCCTCCTCCCCCGCCTCCAACTCGTTCTAACCCAACTGCTCCTGTAACTTCTACCCAGCATACCCCTCCCCCTCCTCCTCCTCGCGCCCCAACTCGTCCACCCACAGTCGCTCCACAGAACACACCTCCTCCCCCTCCTCCTGCCAACACAAGTTTCCAGAGCACTATTCCAGTTGCTACGAACCCAGTACAAAGCCCTCCTCCACCTCCTCCGGCAGCCTCGACTGTCACAAGTACTATGGCACCTCCGGGTTCCTCAGTGCCGCCCCCAGCTCGCCGTGTGCCTCCGCCTCCTCCTAGACGTTGATTATGGCTTAGATATCCACAATTTATCCAGCAAATAAGTTTTTGTAGAATATAGAGATGTTTAAAGGAGATAAACTATTGAGACTTCAATGATTGATATTGAATACTGCCCTCCTACCCTCAAGATAAGCGATAGCTTCACTATACTCTCGCGGGAACACTGTTGTCTTCCAATCTTCGGGTCCCCAGAAACTAAGCCTTAGAGAGTTTGTCTTTTTCCGTTAGCCATTGGGTTTGACGCACTCACACCTCACGATCACGTGGATGATGGATCCTGACACATAGGCGACTACTGCTTCGAAATGCAGAGAGCTCCCCACATCAACGCTGCTGATAAACTGAATATCGTCGATATGGATGATTTCTGGGAAGCTCGCCCCTTTCACAAACTGGTAAGCGCAAAGCCAACCGATTTCGAATGCTTACCGCATGATGTAACCTCCAAAGATCTTTCCGTGAAGGTTGCGTTATTGTAGATGCATCAGCAGAGTCTTTTCCAGTTTAGTACAGTTGATCTGGACCTTTCCTTCAGGATTTGGGTTTTTAATCAGCTCCAAGAAGATATTATGGATCAACTGGGATTCCTAGGCTGATGGCGCCATCAAAGTCAATGACTTCAACGCATCTTCTTTCCGCCGGATCTGACGGTCTCCTCCTAGCTCGTTTCTAATTCGAGCCAATCCTTGTTAGCTCTCCAACTTCATGGTTGGCACCAAATACTTGGACTTGGCGTTCTTGCTCTTCGCGACCATCACAAACGTGGCCGAGCAACTCAGCTGTTCCCCTTGACCATTTTCTGCCTGTTGCTTGACGTCTACCTGTATTTCCATGCTGCTGGTACCAGCGTAAGTGGCGTAACCGCTAAATATGCAATCACGCGATGCAATAATAGGATGGTAGAAATTGATCTCATCCACACTCGCTGTAACTGAAATGAATTCTGGCTCCGTACTGAGCTGGTCGGTGCCTAGGCAATACCGATAGCTCACATTGGCAGCGATATAGTCCATAATTTCCAGGATGCGACCCACACGCAAATGGTTCGTATAGAAGCGGACGAACTTCTGCCGCAACTCTTCATTATTCTAGAAAGGCAACAGAACTTGATAGAAAGAGTGGCTAGGACTCGAGTATTAGTTGGTGGACTGTAGGCGATTAGCTGCTTCAAATACACGAATATGATATTTTGCTCGATCGAAGAAGGCCTTCACTACGCGGTCGTTGAGAGCTTTTTCAGGACTGAGTTAAGTGGCTTCAGATGGCTTAAAGAGGAGTGCCTGTTGGCTAATAGCTTTCATATACTTGTGGGCCTCCAGGTTTTTGGAGATCCACCTGAGGGTTTTGAACGTCCTTAGCATAGAATGTTTCGTCAGATAAAAGAGAATCTATGTACTGAAACTTATGACAGTATTTTCCTATTGATATCTTTGGTATAAGCTGGTAGGAATAGCTGATGTCCTCTGGGTATAATTAGCCGGTGTCAGAGATAAAGATTGATGGAGCCTGATACAGCCGTATGTAGCAACTGCAGTCAGTGGTTTCCCGAAACCAAGCTTCCACTGCACTAGTCCTACTGCCTGCGACGTCTCAAGCGATGTCCTAAATGTGGCTAAATGGTCGATAAGGAGGAGTACTAAAAACACCGTGAAGACTGTGAGTCAGAAAAGTAATGTCCTCACTGTCAAAGTCTATTCCGTACGTCTAAACTATAAGAACATAAAGGAGAGTGCTGCTTGGCTCCAATCGCCTGTCAATTTTGCTAACAACTCATTCCCTACAAACTATACACTCAACATCATGAGGAATGCGGAGCCCGTACTTCTAAATGTCCCAAATGCCATAAATCCATCCTTTATTGGAATCTAGACCTTCATGCCTATACTTGCAGTTCTGAAGACAGCCCAAACACTTCGGGAAACCATCATAGGAAGACTTAAACCACAGGAATTCGTGCCTATTAATACTCTCCCAAAAAACCAGTTCAGACGTTCGAAAGCATCTCGTATGGAGATGATGAACTCTTGCAACAAGCAATCCTAATGAGCTTGTCTAAGGAGAACTGATTGTATTTCTATATCTCTATAAGCCAAAATAGTGCCCTCACAAATTTTACGACTCGCTGATGATTAACTATGGGCTGCTCAGTATAGACAAACTACGATCTTCATGAGGGGGAGGGCTTTATTGGTCTTGTTCATTGCTTCATCTTGTTGATCTTGTAGATGATAGTCCCTACGAGAACTGCGAACAGTATGATTACCAAGAACATCATTACACACTTCATGCACACAGCCCTCATTCTCATTTCATTTGTGGTTTTGTTGGCCCGATTGATTTCAGTCCTGATTTCTTTGTTCTGTGGGGATGGAAGGAATGGTTTAGAGGGGTGTGAGTACCATGTCTATCTGCTTGCCAATCTTTTATCGCTGGTGGTCCAGGGTGCGCAAGATGTTGGTAGATGTCTCGTTGGCCTCCTCAGCTACTCTATTGATGGACTTCATCTTGTTGGTCTGGTCGAGCATCTGCTGGTTGAGACCCAGCATCTTATCTCTTTCTGACATGTTGTGAAGGTACTGTCCGTGACTATTGCTTGCGAATCCTATTAATTTGATGTTAATTCAATATCTGGCATCGTGGAGTAATTGTCATCAATCAGCCCTGCTTCTACTTTTGGAGAATAACAAGCTTATCCCCCATTCACACACAATTCACAAATATATCACTTTGATCCATAAAGCTCGTCGTAAGCTTTCACACTCGGATGGTTCCCGGCGAACTTCCTTGCCTCGTTCACCAGCTTTGTTGCTTCATCCTTCAATCCCTTTCCATGCAGAATTGATGCCTTGTTCACATACAATGTAGGCTCGCTTGGGTTCCTTTTGATCAAGCCTGTCAAGATGGTCATAGCCTCATCCTCTCTCCCCATCTTGCTAAGAATACTGGCCTTGCCTGACAAAATAGGATCATAGGGAGCCTTTTTATACACCTATTCTATAGTAGCCAGAGCATCTTCGTGGAAACCCATTTCTGACTCAAGCTGTGACTTGGTGAGTTGAAGGTCCATATCTTCAGGGGATGCGTCAGCAAGCTTCCTGAGCAATTCAAGGGCCTTGTTATGTTATTGGAATGTCATATAGTGGGCTACAAGGCTCATCTGGAGATCCTGGTTTTCTGGGCTAGCTTTGATGGCTCTTTGAAGATAACTAAAAGCTTCATCTTTGCGGTTGAGCATAGTAAGAGTATTGCCCTTCTGTCTCAAGACTTCAGCATCCTCTGGGATAGCTGCTTCGGCAGCATCAAAGTGTTTCAAAGCCTCCTCATATCTTTTGAGCCTAAACATGATCATACCCAGATTGAGGTTCACTTAGAAATTTTGGGGATGGTCTGGGAAAAGTTCGAGCCTTTTGAGGAAATCCTTTTCAGCATTTTCGAGATCACCCAAAAATGAGTAGCTCAATCCTCTAAAGTAATAAGAGAAGGGGTTGTTGCCTAGTTTCAAGGCTTAGTTGAAGACTTTAATAGCGTCTTCGTATCTGCTTCTTCGGAAAAGAGCAGCACCCTTATTGAAGACGGGGTATTCTGCCTGGTTGTTCTGAGCGATTGCTCTGTCACACAGAGAAATCACTTCATCAAACTTCTCAGTACTCATCAGCACATCAGAAAGAGCACAAATTGCATCGTAGAATTCAGGATCGATCTCAAGAGACCTTCTGTAAAACTTCTCAGCCTCGCCCAGCTTACCAAGCATATGATGGCAGCTACCAAGATAGAAGTTGACGAAATGGTTGGTGGAGTTTTTTGGGAGCATTTATTGGAAGATCTCTTTAGCAGGTTCATATTTGGCACTTGTGAAAAGTATCCAGCCGTATTCAAATTTAACGTGATCCTCGACAGCTGATGACTTGTCTTGGGTCTTGAACTGCTCTTAGAGGGCATTGGCATGCTCTTCTAATTTGCCGAGTCGATTTAGACAGTACAATCGGTAAATAGTGGCTCTGATACGTTCCTTAGATCCCACCTTGATCGCCTCCTCAAAACTAGCTATAGCTTGTTGAAGATTGTTCTTGCCAATGTGGATTCTTCCCCGCAGGAGGGCCCAGTCCTCCATGTCCGAGGATAGAGACAGAAGAGAGCTCTTGGTAGAGAACTGTTCGACAGCATCGATAGCTTCTTGGAACTTATTCATATTGAGGAAGCACTTGCATCTACCGATGTAGGCAGTAGGAAACTCAGGTTCCGTGGTAATGGACTTCTCATAAAGAGAGAGGGCAGTGGGGTAGTTTCGCTTGGAAAAGGCTGTCTGGGCCTGTTTGAAGTAGTCGTTGATGCGGTAGATATTTCTGAAGACTCTGAACATGGGGGATGGGTTTTGAGGAAGGGGTGAGATTGTGTGTTAAAGTTTAATTACTGGTAAAGATTAATATCTAGTAAAGGGTATTTGAGGAGTAGACGTGAAATGGTTGTGTGTCTTTTTAAATATTTGTGTCGGAATAGATAGATATAAGACAGTCTCACTCTTCCAAGCAGAAGAAGTTGCCGGCCAGCTTCTGCTCCTTGTCCAGCTGTGATTCCAACTTGTTGATGCGGGGGCGGAAGTTGGTTGGGTCTCTCCTGAACGTGATGTTCAGCAGGTTCAGGAACTTGTTCATGCCTGACACCAAACTCTGAGGAGTGTTGGCTCTACACTTCATTCCTGGTACTCCCTCGTAGACGATGACTCTGCAGCAGTTAGACAATGAGCATAAATAAATTTTACAGGTCGGCCATGTAAGAAGACATGATGAAGTCGTGTTCCACGATGAATGCAGCTCTCTTCGAGTTGATAACGAACCTCTTGATCACTCTTGCGCAGATCACACGCTGCTCCGAATCCAGATAGGCAGAAGGCTCATCAATCAGATAGACATCTGCAGGCTTGCAAAGAGCCAGAATGATAGCTACGCGCTGCAGTTCACCTCCCGAGAGCTTCTGGACTTCATTGTCAATAATATCGTCTAACTTGAGTGGACGAGTCACGTCAGAGGCGAATTGAGGATGCATCCAGCCATCCTGGAATCTGTTGGTCAGCAGTTCTCGGACAGTGCCTTCGAACTTGGGGGCAATGGTCTGAGGCTTATAACTGACGTTCATTTCAGGGATGTCGCTACCCTCTTCCTTGCTTTTACCAGCAAGCATCTTGATGAAAGTGGTCTTTCCAGTTCCGTTTTCTCCGAGCATGACCACGATTTGAGAGCTCCTGAATGCGCCCTCCTCGATTTCGAGTTCAAAGGTACCTAGTTTTTTGTACATCTACAATTTTTAAAAACCTCAAAGAAAAAGGACTTACCTTGCCGTATTTGTAGGCTCCCATCTTGTCAAGCTTAATTTCTTCCAGGTTGTCACTAATCTTGAAGTTGAGTTCAAAGTCTCTGAACCTCATATTCTCAGTAGGTACAAAACCTGCCAGGAAGATATTGATTCCTTCGCGTACTGTAAATGGCATGGTGACTACTCCGTAGGCTGAAGGCTCTCCGTAGAGGCAGCAGATGAAGTCTGACAAATAGTCGAGTACTGACAGATCATGCTCCACCACAATGATGTAATTGTCACTGACCTGCAGGCTGCGGATCATGCGTGCGGATTTCAGTCTCTGCTTGACATCCAGGTAAGAGCTTGGTTCGTCGAAAATGTAGATCTGTGCCTTCTGCATGCAGACAATCATAGTAGCGAATCTTTGCAGCTCTCCTCCAGAAAGTTCCTTTATGTCACGGTCGAAAAGCTTATCCATCTCGAAATCAGTTTTATATTGCTCAGACACACCTCTAGCATCCTTCTGCCTGATGATGTCACCTACCTTGCCAGTGATATGTTTGGGCAGACTGTCGACGTACTGTGGCTTCGTGGCTGCTTTCAGATTGTTTTCTAACAGCTTAGTCAGGTAGTTTTGCAGTTCGGAACCTTTGAAGTACTTAAGGATGTCTGCCCATTCAGGTGCCTTGTCGTAGTTGCCGAGGTTAGGTTTAAGCTTGTTCGAGAGGATGGATAGGGCAGTGGATTTGCCGATACCGTTGGTACCAACAAGTCCGAGAACTTGGCCGGGACGAGGTGTCGGGAGCCTGTGGAGCTTGAAGGCGTTGTTACCATAGCGATGGGTGGTTTATCTAGACATGTTTTTAGGGAGGTTGATGATAGTGATAGCCTGGAAGGGACATCTCTTGACACAGATACCACAACCGATACATAGGATTTCGGAGATATCGACGTGAGGGGAGAGGGGAGTGACTTCGATGCAGATCTTGTCGGTCTTGTTGACGGGACAAGACTTCTTGCATTCCTGTTTGCACCTCTTGGGCTTGCACTTCTCTTTGTTGACGATGGCGATTCTTAACTTGTCGTCCATAGTTGAAAGCTCTGATGCCTATTAATTTTTATATAACACACAATATTCGATTAATATCGATTTTAAGTAGTTTTGCCTACTTCTTCAAACACTGTAGCCTATAACTCCAAAATACTCTTTTATTCTTTTTTGCCATCCTTTGTGTTATTCAGGCTCTATCCCTATTACTTGATCCTGCTATATAACCTCATCCCCTCATCAGCCAGACATGTTGTTCAGCATCAGTCTGAACAAGTACGAGAAGCTCCGAACTTATCCCTCCATTTTCACGTTAGCTTCTTAGTAGTACACTTCGCTCAATTTCCTGGACCCAGAACGCAAATAGTGGATAAGTTTGCGACCTTCTACACGGCTTTCTTGGTTGTCGGCTATTATCAAGATATTGCTGATGTAAGGAATTGCCAATCCCTCTTGCTTCTGTTAGTTTCTTTGTAGGCTCTGGAACCTGACCTTGAAGATATCGACTTCATTCTGCAGCTAATTTGTGCTTTTGGAATAAGTGCCATTCTGTAAAAGGTTGTTACACCAGAGTCGATAAAATAATTATTTACGTAAAGACAAGTCGCTGTGAGCAGCTCTGGTTCAAGCAGATTGGCTACCAACATTGCCTGACACCCCATTCGCCCTATTCCTAAACCAGTAATGTCGCTGGCTATCTATTTCTCCACCAGGAACCTAGCTGTCTTGATTAGGTCTGTAGCTGCCTCTTCGGCATTAGCTATATTAGTACTGTATGGCGACCCCCTGCCCTGGAAGATAGCGATAGTAATACCCTTACTGATGGTCGCCCGGATAACATGTTCTGACATCGCCTCGTTAGGGTCGTTCTGGGCTACCAATACCACAGGGAGTTTTTGCCCTATATACCTCTCAGAAGTCAGAATGGTGACAGGAAAATCACCTACTTGAATAGTTTCAGATTGAATCCTGTCCGTCTTGATCTAAGAAAGTTCCTTTTTCCAGATGATGTACTCATAGTCCGTAGCGAGCAAGTTGCTCAGATGGAACCGGATCCCCTGGCTCCAGTAATCCTGGAACGAGTTTAGACTCAGAATCTGACTGGGCATCAACAAACTGGTAGTACCCCGCATTTTATCGATGCGATAAGAACATCAACTTACCATTGCGGTCCTTAATTGCAGACCCTTGTTCCAGATTTAGAACGATATGACTTGCCAATACCACTATGTCTTTGATAAACTCACCTGACTCTGTCTGGAATATCATTCTATGGGTGCTAGAAAGATGAAACTCATCCTTGTCAACCTTACCAGCTGCTTTATTGGGGAACGGCTTCCCAGTGATTTCCTCGAGTTTTTCAACATACGATTGAAACTCTTCTGCTTTTTTGACCGCGCGTTCTTATGCAATAGTCATTATGCGATTCTCAGACTGGAAGGGAATCAGCCAAACTTCGGTAGAAACCTTTTAGACGTACTTGGGACAGTCGATTTGAGAATTTCGTCTGAACTTGACGTAAACAACTCCGTTGGGAGTCGTGCTTACTTTGTATTGTTAATTTCTGCTCTTTGTCTGAGATGGAGTGAGAAAGAAATGTTACGAGAAGCAGTTGGAAGTCTTTGGAGCCTGTGTCGTGAAGGGGCAGCCAGTACACAGTTTCATTGAATGGATTTGTGACGTCGGTCGTGTGCAGATAAACGGTTTGTCGGAAGGCATCGGGGCGCAGTTTCAAGTCCTGCTGATTTCTGTCTGAATTAGTGACGGATTACCTCTAAAGGCTAGGGTGCTGTCCCTCTCTACGGGGTCGTAACACTCTACAGTACAGTACAACTGGAGGTCCTCGTCCTTCTTCACGTAAAAGAGACTGTTATTCCTGAACACGCACTCTGGACGCACATCGAACAGTACAGTGTTCTGCATGCTATCCTAAACAAGATCCTTGACGAGTACTGCGTATTCCTTGCCTTCGTCTGTCAGGTCGATGACTAATGCTACATATCGACCAGTCTCGCTACATTCGATCGTGTCGAGCATGTATGATAATTCGTTATTTTCAAGACGCGTGAGGTAGTTGTTCACTCTGGGGTCTTCATCGTACTTGCTAAGAGTCTGCTGCAACTCCTCCAAAGTGGCTACGAATTAACACTCCTCATCAGGAACTTTCTCTACCTGTCGAGAATACTTCTAGAAGCTCGATCTCTGGGTTCTGCGGAATGCAGCCTCTTCTGGCAGCTTGAAGTAGATATGCTTGTTGGAGTAAATCAACTGCGGTGGAATATGAATATCTTCCTCCATGTATGTGGCGCACATACTCTCCACTTCCCCCATGCTCATCCTGACGTATATGGTTTCCTTAGCTAGGAACTACAGTGTGTTAGGGTCAGACTCCGCTGTATAATCGATGCTCTGGCGTTCGTGAATCGGGTATTGTCCTAAGGTATAGTCTCCAAGGGATAGTTTTTATACTGAGTTGGGACAATTGGGAGACGTATTTTTGACGGTTTCGAACATAAGTAGTATTAGTGGGTTGCTGAGGATCCACCATATCGCCAAAGGTTCTCCGTTGCTAGATGTCATGGCGCAGCTTCAAGCGACTCACGTCCATGAGATGCTATGAGTCTACTCTTTGTTGGTAAAATTTGGTTTCATGGAAGTGAGTGTGCGTTCCCAATACCTAAATTCGAGTCGAAATACGGGGATTACCTTATCGATATTGGAGAGACGGGTCTTCTCAAGCACGCCAACCTACTTCTAAAGAGCCTAGATGGATTTCTCCATTTCTTGGAGGGACTGAGGGACAGGAGGCAAATTGGATTGTTATCTGGAGAGTTCAATGGACTGGGCAGATCTTTCCTGGAAGTCGAGGAAGTCGATGACCTTGCGTAGGACCTTGTCGAGATGTTTTTTAATCCCGAAGGAGTAGAGATGACTGCCCGTGATCCTGGGAGCAATGTTGATTGATCTTCTTATCATCAGGAGGATCTACAAAAAATAAGAATTTTGTTACCGACCTCAAAGAAATCCAAATTCCCTGAGGCTTTTTAAATTATCAGAACCAATTCCGAAAAAGCACAGATGCAGAATGCCAACCTAATTACCCATCGCTACCAGGTGTCCCTCACCGTCCATCGAGTCAAGCTCAGCAAGGACATCACTTTCAATGGCAAGGTCTTGTGGCGTAGAAGTAGACTAATAGTCCCAATTTTCACCTACCAATTGACCTATAGATAAAGCCAAAGCCGAAACCCACGTCGTCAAACATAGTGGTGGCTTTTCCACATTCGAAGAGAAACTAGAGTTGGACTTCAGTGTGCAGACTGACGGAAAAGCCTACCAACAGAAAGAGGTATTACCATTTTTCCTTAAATAGACTGCAATTTTCGAATCCCCTTGACGACTGTGTCAACTTCACTAGACAGAAATTCAATTTGTAGTGCTCGTCCCTAATGGCACGACTAAAAGCGGAGGCACAGGCAGAGTCGACCTGGCCGAAATCCTGAACAATAAGCAAAGTACACTATTAGTGTAACATGCATTAAGCTTTATATTTCGCGAATCATAGTCAAAATGAAGAAGGTTAAACTCGAGAAAAGTCCAGACCCTTAGGCCTATGCTGAAGTGTCAGCAACTTGCGAGAGACTCCCTGATATAGATGAGTCTGAAGCCTCTGTACTGCTCAACTCCAGTCAAATTATGGATAGGTCAGTCCTCCTGACTCAGGAAACCCTCCCAGAACCATCTGCATCTTCTGACCATCTGAGGAAGACTATCGAGGAATTGACAAAGCAACTTGATGAAAGCAAAAGAGCAAATCACGAGCAAAGCGAAGAGAAGACGCGAATATCCAAAGAGTTATCAACTATACAGAAGCTGATGGATAAGAAACTGCAGGAGGAGAAGACGATGGGCAACTACTACCAACTGTACAGTCGGGCACAGGAGCGAATAGCGAGGCAAGAGTAGGAACTCAATCGACTCTAGGTACAGCTGGCAGAGTGCGAAATTAAAGCTAAAATGGAATTCCAATAGCAAGTAGAGCGACTAGAAAATGAAAAAGGAGAGTTGTAGTTACAGCTTGCTTTGTCCAACAACAGGATGGCCATGCTGTTCAATGCTGCTATTGAGATCGGAGGGTAGAAACTCCTAGACCGACTACAGAATGGAGCAGGGCTACTTGAAAAATGACAACAAAGCGGTATGTGATGTACTTTGAGTGTTGGCGGTTCTGATGCTGCAAGAGTATTTGGACAATAGGATGATAACTATTATTTATGGGAATTGACCAGAAAACCTGACTCGCCCCTTCCTCGACTTCCTGGTCTGCCACCTCAAGACATAACAGTCCTTTTCGATCCTTGGGGTGTGGTCCAGGTATATTGAGTTTCTTCTGATTGATATTGAGGAAGTTGCTGGACCCAAATTTCCTATTATATTGCTAATGGAAGTCTGCAGAGTATGCGATGAAGAGAAGACCCCCCCGTATTATCTACGGGGCAGGGACTAAATGACATTATTTTGAGAGTATAAATTTCTTATTGGAAAATGGTAATATGTATCGACATAGACAGTATAGCTAAAGCATCATCAAGAACATCAAGAAAGAGTATAAAACATCTAAAACTATAAATCAATCCAATAAGTTTTAAGGAAAGTCAAAAAGATAGGAAGCGGCACATTTGTATAAAGGTATCTCTCAACACATCAATACCACTAATGTTAGTAATTCATTCGAACTTCGCGGAAACCTTCAGCATTGGCGTTTCTTCATCTCCGCTGCGAGTCGTTGGTACTCCGACAGCATAACATAGCTATTTGCTAGGTTCTCCTGCTTCAGCTTCTCGTTCGACTGCTCCACTTCCTTCACCCGTACGAGTAGCGCCACTTTCTCAGGATCCATGCTTCCTGACTCTTTTAGATGGTTCTTGACCTGCTGGGATATGCGGCGATAGTATTAGACCAGTTAAGTTCTGTCGTCTTCACACTCCTTCAGAGTTTATCGCATGACCTTGAGCTGCTCCTTCAAATCCCCAACTTCGAAGAGCTCACTATTCTAGAGATTCGGACGTGACAAATCTCTAGTTGAAGTTATGGGTAGATATTTTTTGTGGGATTTCTCAGTTACCGTTTCTAGGTCTTCTCCACACTGCACTCCAAAATCTTGCATGTCGATCCTAAAAGTGTGGAATGTCCTGATGGAGTCTGGTTCCAGAATGGATATCTTGGGCATCTAATCCGTACATGATGGAGTCTCGTGAAAAGAAGTCTCAACGCAGAGAGAGTTTCTATAGGGAGTCTTCCACCAAGAGCATTTTTTAGGCAGTTAAGGGCATTGGGACCGTTTGAATTCGAGATGACCAGAACTTCTCTGGGAATCGTGTGTTCTGCCATGGAATCTTGTTTCAGTGACTCGGTGATTTTGAGAGTTAATGGTGGCTGGGTAAAAATCCTCATCAGCGTAGGAGCTGACTCTGACAATCGAGCCATTGTCGCTTGAGATAAACTTCTCCTTCCGAGGTTTCTGCTAAAACCCGTTCTGGATGGCCTTAGCTAGCTGCTTTTTGAGGAGAGAAATAATTTCCTATTTTCGAAGGAGTTGTTGTTGGTACTATTTGGTGAGATGAGCTTTCTAAAACTTGAGTTTCTCGATTTTTGTGTCCCTGGCCTTTAGAAGGTTTTGGAGGTCGATGAACTTGGATTACTGGAGGGAGAGGTAGGCGGAGGACTTGGGGGGTCTGTTGGGGGAGTGGGAGAGTTGAAGCTGGGTGATGGGATTTTCTTTGAAGAAATACATGGTGTTGGAGAAGAAGTATGATGCGAGAGTAGATATGAGGTATGATTTTAAAACTAGGTCGATGCTTAATAAATATTATTGGCCAGGACAGGAGGACGAGGCTTAAATCTTAATGTATTTCTACGCTGCAAAGTGTTAGATTCTTATGGGAGTGTTTGATGAGACCTGGACGGTCAGTTAAATTTATTGGTGTCCAGTCTGAGCCTGGTTCCACTCTATATACTTTTTAGTTCTAATCCAGTTTATCCAAAGACGTGTCTCCCCTCAACACTCTTAATCTACTTATTCTTTCCCCCTTTCTTAGACTATTTCTATAGTTCATAGATACACTTTCTCCCTGTTTTCCGACCCTCTTCTTCATACCTATTATTCAATTACGACCAGAAATTATCAAACCATCCCCCAAAATAATCAACTGACTTTCCAATAAACACTTCAAACACAAATCCGACACCCTAGACCTTGGGTCCCACTAGATGGCTTGGTGGATTCTCGAGCCTAACATTTTTCTTGAAATTAACTTTAATCATCAAGCATATGGTTTCTGTTCACGTATGTTTTTTATAATTTCTTATTATTGAAATAAAATTTAATTAAAGTCCTAGAGGTATCAACATACTAGACAACATAGAGAAGTAGCTATACAATCAAGCAGCAGATCGGTCAGGCTGTCGGAACCCCATCCCGATCCCGAACCCTACCCCGATGGCTGCTGCCCCTAGAGCCAGCGAGACCACTCCGGACTTGAATCGGTTGGTTCCCACCAATACAGCTTTGGTGAAGCCAAGAATAAATAGGAAAAATGCTGCAATACCAACTGATATAGGAAGCAGACATATTACCGGGATGTTGACAAACCTGTTGAGGATGTATGGCAAAAGAGGGACTACGCCAAAGAGCATGAAAGCTAGCAAGGTGACTATGCCATTGCGAACTGGGGAAGCATGTTCGAACACCAGCCCTAGCTACTCCAGCATCATGATGTGCACGAAACTGTCAGTGTTTTCTGATATCAGCTCGACCAATCGCCTAGATTAAAATATTAAAGACTGGTTTCTGGCTTTATTTACTTGGATTGTTGAGTGTTATAACCTTTATCTAGATAAATGTCTTACATCTCTTTCTGTTCATCACCGAGCTGATGCTGAACCTCCCACAGCTACCTTTGGTACTCCGATGTGATGTACTCTGCCTCTGCCTTCGAAGACAGGTAGTCGCCCAGCCCCATCCCGATCGCATCCCCCACCAGAACTGACATCCCGATCGCCAGTATTTTGTACGAGGTATTCCCAGAACTGACTCCTGCGACGATGACGGAGAGTACGGCCACCAAACCGTCGAGGCCTCCATAGATGGCGGATTTCAAAAACTCGCCATTGTGATTATGTTTTTAGGGCTAGGGATGGGGAACATCTTAATGGGGATCCTATTCCGGGAGGATCGGCCTTCGAATATCTGCGTTTTGATAGTTAACCAGATTCTCGAGCATCTCTTGATCTTTTGTATCCGGCGATAGAAAAATACACGAAACAAGGAATAAGTCTTTCTTCTTTAATTAGTAATAGCTCTGGTATTCATATTACGAGCAATAGGATAATGCAAACCCTACTGGACCCTTCTGCCCCAATCCAGCAGTAAAACCCTACTACATCATTTTTGCAGTCAAATCTGTAACCCCAGAGAATCCCATATTATTGTCACAGAGGAGTGCCTATTCAGTCCATCGGAGACTTGTCTAAGACATGCAGAGGAGCTAGGATCAGGGCCTTGTTTGTCTATACGATCTGCCCATTCGCAATCATCTCGTCCAGGATGTAGTGGGCCTTCTCAATGTTAAACATGATGTCGAGTTCGCACTACAGTGTTCATAGCAACCTATGAGAGTAAAGGACTTACGACGTTCTCGAAGTATTTGTCCAGAGTCTCCACCAGGTTGTGAATGAACTCTAGGTAGGACATCTCGTTCTCGTCCTGGATGTCGATGCCGATGATGAAGAACAGACTGGCGTATCGCTTGTAAATGACCTTGTAGCCGCGGTACTCGATGAAGGAACAGGTGAGTTCGTTGCGGGAGAGACACTTGCGGATGAGTTCGCCCTCGAGGGTCGTGCGTTCTTTGACCGTCATTTCGTTGTAGTATTGTGCGACGCGGGTCTGTCCCTGTTTGTTGACCATGAGCAGGAAGTGAATCATCGTTGCTGTGGCTATGGTGCTTTCTAAGGGTAATTATGATTTGGCACTTGTTTTGTGTTTATAGAGTTTTGATAAGGGATGAATCCGATCATTAAAATAATATATCTGTTTCCGTCTTCAGAAGGCTATCATAGTCTCAAAGGTTGTCCGATCTCGGTTCACCTTCCAGTCGACTGCTGTTTCCAGTTGCGACTTGCCTTCTAAGAATATTGTCAGTGCTCCTACCTCAAACGAGAGTTCGCTCAGCGCACTGATTGACTACTCATCGAACCATATTGTCAGTGTCAAGTACTTCTCGGTAACCACACCCGTGCATTAAATGTCGATCGCACAGTCATTGCCATCACACAGTTTGACATACTCAGAGTAATTGCTGATACTGATCATACGACCCTTTGCTGACAATGTATTCTTGCCCATCTCAGTTAGAGCTATAAGCAGTCTGAAATTGTTGCTCAGCTGATTAGACCTTACTACCCATTAGCCTGAAGCCAGCACGGGGTCCTGGTAGGGCAAGATGTATCCTTCCCTCAGAAAGGCAGGACAAGGATCAGAAAAACTAACATTGAGGAAGTAATGCGAGCCTCCGTAAAATATTTGTTGGGGGTTTGTGATAGAGTACCAACGGCCAATCGATGGGAAGTAGGGCGAGATCTAAGTCCATTATTTGTTACTATCGGGTTGCTGGATCAACACAGGAGTTATCAATAGGGCTTCCCCAATCATGGCTTGGTCTTCAATGTCATATATGAAGGTCCCCTCATCCGGCCAAAGCATCCAAAGAGGCATGAACACAGGGCCAATTCCATCATTGGCTGCGAATACGCTGTAATAGTATTTCATCAGCGAATATCGCATTCGCAGGCTCTTTAGACAAGCAGTTGTGAAGAAAGCAGATTCTGGAAATTGGTATGGCTATTGAGGCCTGGATTCGTAAGAATTGTGATTGCGCATGAAGGGGTACATCGCACCGACAGCCATCCATTTAGCGCAAAGCTCGGCACTGGTGTTTTTCGCATAGCCGCAGACGTCTACCCCTGAAAAAGGGATACCGTACAGCTGGAAAGCGAATATTTGGGAGAGAGACAGGCTGAGAAACTTATAGGTCGCCTCGTTGTCACCTATTAAATGGCCTGCGAACTGACCAATTCCGTAGAAGGTTGATTTGGTCATGACGAGCGGCTGTTGGACATCCATCTCAATCAGTGCATCAAAAGCCGACTTCGCGAATGCAAATGAGTTGATGTTGTGGAAGTCATACTCGTACAAGGGTTTTCCTCTATTTTCAATTAGTACGGCATTGGCTTCTGCAAAGTGTAGGGAGTTTAGAGGAATGGAGTTGTTGCTTAAGGCTTTCTCTCCTGCAGGGCGGAACGGTAAGTTGTCGAAGATACCGTTACTGCTGTTCACACCTGCTGTCGTCCCAGTTTTGGGGCATTTCAACTCCCTCTTGCTGATCCCTTCCCCATCGATGTCTTGGCTGATTTCGCTCTGTTCGAGCCACAGTCCCTCGAAGCTGATATACTAGGACTTGGTGATGTTGGCTAGACCTGACTTGAACTCGAGAGTTGTTTGGGGATTATTGTAGTCTGGGAAGTAGACGGATCCGGCGCAAGAACAGCCTAACACATTCTTTTTAGGATAATTGCCACTTGTGATGAGGAGTGCTTTGGAGACATACCTATCGGACACCTCGTAGTCTGTATATATTGAACTGGTAATTGCTGGCACCCACCTGATGCGATTTGCTGAACTCGAGAAGAGAGTTTGACCGAGCTACGTGAGGTTATATCTCTAGGTATCAATCGTGAACAGCTGGCAGTTGTTCATATAATCCACATCGGTCCAAATGGATTCCAATGGAATATTCATTTCATTGAAAGTCTTCCACACCTAGACCATGGACTTAGAAGTTGAATAGCCATAGCGTGACTGGTGGTATCCGCCTGCCCAAAAAGGATGCATCATATAGCCACTGATGGAGTCATGATACTTTTGGATCGCTTCAATCGGAGTAATTCCCAGAAATAAACGCAGGCTCAGGACTCCTCCTCCGATTTAGAAAGTGAGACTTTTATCTCTTTCGTATTCGTAGAGTATGGCGTTGGAAGATCGAATGAGCATCGAGTGCCAAAAACCACCGGTTTAGCGTCGGAGATACATAGGATGGTAGCCATTGGTTTGGTTGTCAGGAAAACCCTCATCAAGAGTGCCTGGTTCCTGAACCTTATTCCAGATCGTATAGTTCCCCGACTTGGTCATTCGGAACCCTTCCTCGGTTACTCGTTCGCCTAGCCCCCATAGATGAGTTGGCCCAGGCAGACTGATGCCGAACTTGATGAGTTTGTCGCTATATACGAACTCAATGTCGTCAAAGTCGAAGATCGTCTCATTGGCTGAAGAGTTACATCAGATAATCAAAGGCTTATTGACGATTTCAATTCAGTGATTACTTGACTTTCTGCGTATCTGGAGGCAGAAGTTTCTATTACTATGAGACAGACTGATCAGGAATTCTCCTAACTCGTAGCCCCAGCTCGAGGTTTTTATCGGGTGGGCATTTTTTTTAAGCGAACGCCGGGGACTTTTTGAGACTTTAGGGTCAAAAGGATCATTCTAGGGTATTTCAAATCTGTCTCCATTAGCTCTATCGGTGATCTTGATGGAGAGTGAAGATGCATCGTCATCGAACAGTTTAATTATGAGGTCCAGATCCTTAATCAAGGGATTGCCAGATTGGACATAGTTATCCAGCTAACCTAGACATGTCGACAGAAAACAAGAATGAGATGTCAGCGAATACCAAAGTAGGAGAGCCGAGCAGTAATCTCACGGGAGTTGCTATTGGGCTCGATGACTTTGTAGACCAGATTGGTCCGAGGATTGTCGAAGAAGGATTTATTAATCACCACCCCAAGAATGTTGAGAAGGGAGCACAGAAAGATGGCTGCAATGAACAGGCGGTTCGACTTTCGCTCCCAAGCCTCGCTCGAAATGTAGTGCAGGGCACGGTAGGTCTTCATCAGCAAAGGGCAAGGGTCAATCGATTAGATTAGATTAAAAAAGCCCAAATAAATGATGAAAAGCAGTGCAGAGATGGCAGAGGGCAGAACTGACGGGAAGGAGATTTATAAAATTGGTATGCAATATGATGAAAAGAGGACACCTGCCCCGCCCTATTCATTTGATTCTTTGTAGGAAATTATGAAAAATACACACCCAAACAGATATCCACTTTAAATATCTTATACTGGTCTCAATCCCATAATCAATTCCTTCTTCCTGTTGCTTCTCGCCATATCCTCACATGAAGGTAAAATACCCACCCGTAACCCTCCCTTGTTACTCTCTTCAGTTCAACATCGCATATCCCATCCAAGGAACACAGAAATCCTTCGAAGTCGACGACGACAATAAGTGGTAACACGCCTCTATTCATTTTTCCCTACTTTTTGTCCAATTACAGCCGTATTTTCTACGAAAGGCGACTTGGTTAGGAGGTCGAAGCTGACACCCTAGGTGATGACTTCAAAGGCTATATTTTCAAGATCTGTGGCGGCAATGACAAGGATGGATTCCCAATGAAACAGGGTGTTTTCACCTCTGGCAGAGTCAGGCTGCTCCTAAGCGAGGGTACTTCTTGTTATAGGTCGCGAAGGAGAGGTGAGCGTAAGAGAAAATCTGTTAGAGGGTGCATTGTGGGTCCTGAAATACGAGCTCTGTCCCTATCTGTTGTGAAGAAAGGCGACAAAGAAATTCCAGGCCTTACGGATGTAACCAAACCCCGCAGACTCGGGCCCAAGCGTGTCACCCGAATCCGTAAACTGTACGGGCTGGAAAAGACTGAAGGCACCACAGCTTTGATCAAAAAGAGCGTGATTCGGAGGACTTTTACGTCGAAGAAGAACCCCAACGCCCCTCAAAGGCAAAAGGCCCCCAAGATACAAAGACTAGTAACAGATGCCAGGCTTCGTCGAAAGAAACTCATCAAAGTAAGACACTTGCATTATCCAACTTCTGTAGAAAGCAAAAATAGATAGGTTCCAAAAGACCCAGGCAGCCCTCTCAGAATACCAGAAACTCTACAGCGAGTGGGCTGAACGCAAACGCAAAGAAGAGAAGGAAAAGCACAAAGCCTAAGCCGAGAAAAAAGCCAATAAGAACGCCCCTCCGAGACCGAAGATCGGCAAACCCGATGAACCCAAGCCTGCCACCAAGACGAAGGTGCCTGCTACTACGGCAGGCAAGAGTGCAGCCGCTGCAACCACAAAGAGCAGGACAGGAGCTCCTGCAAGCAGTGCTCCGCAGGTGGCTAAGGTGACGCCGGTGGCAACTGGGAAGGCTACAAAAGTACCGAACCAAGGTGGAGGCAAAGCAGGCAGCAAGAAATGATGGTGTTTAATTAGGAGGTATTTAAGTTAATAGATTCTGAGATGCGGTTTGTAAGACCCAATATTTAATCTAGATGACTTTGGACTAAGGCCCTGGTTCTGGGCAATAAACTGGATATAAAAATACTCAGTGCGAGGCTGCATTAAAAATTATTAAAATATCGCAAACTTTCCATCTGCAATCCTCATTTCGGCTATCCCCAAAAAGAATATTCAATGACTGACACTAAGAGCAAGTTATCGGCCTCCACCGCCTTCAGAACCAATGCCAAGCACGATAAGTACAACAAGAAGTGTGTCTGTGACATCTGTAGCTGCGGTAACTCCTTCCACTCTTATTTTCTATAGGACTCCATCGATGCCCTCCTGCCCAGCGCAAGAAGTTCGAAGGTCATACCACCAATCAGGAGTTTTACAAGCCTCACGAACTCCCAAAACAGGCCTCGACCACTCTCATCCCTTATCAGATCCATCAGCGAAAATATGACCCGGATGTCCTACAGACAAACTATCAGGCTCAGTACACCCCCAAGAAGGTCGATCCTACCTTACTGTACCGCGATCGTTCTGTGGAGTATCTGCCGAAGAAGACCCCTTTCTATTCTGAAACAGAATACAAAACCCAGTACGTGCCAAATGCTGTTTCTCCAGAGCCTGCCCAGCCCAAGTTTGAGTTCAAGCCGAGCAAAACCAAATTCGAAGGCATCACTTCCTATAATGCGGAGTTCCAGCCCAAAACAGCGCAAGTGATTCCTTCATCGCCAACCAAGTACTAGCGCAAGCACATCCCCTTCACGGGCGAGTCAACGTACAAAGAACAGTTCCAACGATACAACGTGCATATCGACAGGACACCGCAATAGTATAATTACAGGCCCAACACTGCCCAGTTCACAGGTCAAAGCCACTATAAACTCGTAAGATAAATTATGTAAATGTGATTGTAACTGCGATGTAGGACTACCAACAATATCCTTCGAATACGTATGCTAAGAACAGCGAGAGGTGTGCTATCAATGAGTTGCCGGGATTCCCTCGGGAGTGTTCGCCCGGAAAGAGACACCTGCAGTATAGTGCCGAGAAGAACTATTGGGAATGATGTTCTACAGCTCACTCTCTTTGCATTATTCTTTTGCTTTTTATATTAACTTATAAAAATACAACTCCTTGCCGATTATTCAGAACATTAGCATCAACGACTTATCTACAGACCTAGTCATAAACAGATATCAAACAGTTCTCACCGACATTCTCAACACCATCTGCCTGCAGGCTTGTTTTTGGCATCGAATTCCACTTTCTTTCGGAAGGCACAACAGCCGACATCCTGCTTGAAATCCTCCAGAGCTGCATTTTTCAGTAGAAGCTCGCTGTTGTTATACTGTACGTTGGTCTTAGTTTCTGGCACACTTGCGTTTTTATTTCTATCCACTGGAACAGTGGTGGTGGTCACGACTGCGACGGTGCTACTATTGTTCACTGTAGAAACGGGATGCCCAATGTGTTAGATCCCTGGACGCGAATTGCTGTAGGTGAAATGGGTCGTTGGGACGTTGACGGCTTGTTGGATAACAGATTATCTGTGCACCTGATGAGTCTGGTAGGGATAGTAGCCAGATGAGGCAGCATGTGTGATTTGCTGGACAGGCACTTGCAAAGGTTGAGGGACCTAAATAAAACCATGAGTGATGATAGACTAGGTACCTGGTGCCCAAGCTTGAAGTTGGACTCGTACTTGGGTTGTATGACGTAGTTCCTGTTGGGAATAGCCTGCTGTGCGAGTTGAGACCTGATCATGAAGATGTAATATTCCTTCTAAATAAAAACTGAATAAAAAATTATCTGAAGCGAGCCATGTTAGCAAGTTTAAAATTCTTCAGTATTGTTCTGAATACCGAATCTTGCTTCGATAACAGCCTTACAGGTTCACCTTCTTTCTGCCAAGTGTTCACTCCAACTGGAAAAACATAGCTAACCACTCATCATTATGCATTTAGTACACTTCCATACCAAGCGCGTTCTGCGACGAAAACTCATACCAGTTTCCGGTTGTTATAGAATACTACGTACAGCCATATCGCGAGCAGCAGCTGGACGCAGGTTGTCCCGATCCCGATTGCATTGGTTATTACTTCCAGCAGAGTCACGTACAGCTGCAGGCGCAGAAAGAACACGTACGACAGCACCACAAACAGGCACAGTATTATGTACTTGATGAATGTCTCGGGATGGTGGTCGTTGAGGGCACGGAAGACGAGGGACACGCGTACGGCCTGGCTGAGTATAAATAGGGAAAGCATGACGAGTTCGGTGACTAGAGGTTGGACAGCATTGGATACCTGTGGTGTACTGGGGGTAGATGAGCCTGTTGTATTTGTATGCGAACTCAAGGACCTGGATGACGAAGTAGAAGATGAGGAAGTATTTTTCGAAGTAGTTGATGGCTGCGAAGGGTATGCAGAGACTACTGTTGACCTGCAGTTTTTCGCGCAAGTCTCCTTTGTGGAATTATCGATTGCTGCCGATCCCCTCCATCGATATCTATTCTTTAGGCTGTTTAAAAGAGTAGATGATTTGTTTAAAAATGAATCTGCCTTTGGCAATCCCGAGTCCATTTTTGTTTAGCCCTGAGACACTATTCTCGACTTATCGTCTGTGAGTCCATAAGTATCGGTATTTCCCAAACACATAGCACACATCTGTCAGACTACCTCTGGCATTTGCAGAATTGTTTCTAAGCCATATTTATAACTGAATTCCCCCCATAAAATCTATATGCCCTACAACTATCACTTCTCCACTCCCTCATGAACAATACTCAAGACTCTAATCCGATCCCCTACTCCCCTATCAATGCTTTTTCAATGAAACCCTCCAACGCCCAGATTGCTAGTTACCTTGTCGTTCTCGCTCAGGTCATTGTATATCTGTCGTGTATCCATCCACGACTTCCCTCCGACACCGACCAGATCGCCTGGACAATGACCTATACTTTTCTGGCTTCACTATTGTTCTACTCGGCCTACCTGACTTCCAGCATGGATCCTAGCGACCCAGTAGTGTGGGAGTATAGGGCCAGAGTGGGAGATGGAGTAAGTTTCGGAAATGGTAACTACTATTACTGCACGTACTGCGATAGCTACTGCAATGCTAAATCGAAGCATTGCCGCCAGTGCAATAGGTGTGTAGATGACTTCGACCATCACTGCATCTGGATCAACAACTGTATCGGCAAAAGGAACTACCGCGAATTCTTCTTTATGATCGTCACTGCCCTTCTCTTGATGTGTCACTTCTAGGCTGCCTCTTTTTACTATACTTTTAGCAACCTCACCCAAGCAAGTTCAGGTCCTTCGGCTGAACTCATAGTCATCTGGGTCATGATGGTCATTACCTTCATTTTTGGCTGCCTTTTGGTGTATCTCGTCGGACTCCATTGCTATCTAGTGGCAAACGACCTAACAACTTTCTAGTACAGCAGAGCACTCTCGAAGGATCTGGGAAACAAAAAACGTATCCGGCCTGCAGATGTACCAGAGCGTCAGATCGAAATCAGGCCACAAGCCGGAACAGGGTCCCCGTAAATCGTAGCGTAGATATCTAATGAACAACTAGGGAAAAATGGGGGAGGAGTGCACGAAGAAGTTGTTGTAGGGAAGCCTGGAGGAATGGTCTGAAAAGGCCAGGTCGGATGGATAGCTTGTACTGATGTTAAAGCTTGCTGATATTGAATACTATACTATAGGTATGCAGACTAATATTTTGTTCGATATGAAGTCCAATTGGGATTAACACAGGATAAATAACTATGAATCTTGTCTTTAGACTGGTTTACTGGAATTATTTCTAACCTAGAGTCCATATTATTTTTTCTGGATCGTGCATTCATCCCTCCTTATAAAAAATATATCCCATATTCCTACACAATCTTTCCAGATTCGGATGTCCTTCTCCATCTCCACCTCCTCCAGAGTTTATCCCACCAACAACTTCGGAAGACATAACAACACTTACTTCGTTCCCTATACCACCTACGCCAACCAAGGGAACAACTGGAGTAACTACGGACTCCATCAGGTCCAGGTAGTCAATAACATGAGCAATCAAAACATCGAAGTCATAGGTTGGAATGTCCCTCAAGGACGTCTCGAAGAAGACTTTAGCAAAAAGGTCGTTAGACCAGGGCTCTTTTACACAGCTAGAGTCGTTCCCCAGTCTTGGGGCAAGTTTAATGCCATTAAGGGATCTGTCGTCTTCAGAGTCCAAGGCACCAACAAATTTTATACTCTCGCGTTCGAGGACCCCTTCCACGATTATGTCAACTAGGGTTACAAGGGCCACATCGAGGAGGGTGACAACACCGAACATGCTATGGCCCAGCTGAGCGATCACAACACTAAAGAACAACCTTGGGGTAGATACTACTTCGATGAATTCAATGGCCGGGGAAAAACAGTGATCGAGTTCAAAGACCCTCAATGACAGTTTTAGAGATTCATACTATAAGGTTCATCATGAAATAGGGGATATGTGTTTCGGGGGTGCTGACAATAGCTGGGAGTAATGAATGTGGATAGGGACAGGCTTCAGTGTTGGTTAGATTCTTCACAAGAAACACGTCCGAGTAGGGGTTTGGACTCACTTATCGAACCAAGAGTCTCGGGGTCTGTATGGTCTTGTGAGGCTGAATTTCGATCGCCCCAGCTAAAACTGAGTGTCAGTTTTCTTTTCTCTCCTCTCGTCAATTTGGATCTGAACTGGTTCCAAAACTCAGTATTGCCATCTAAGAATTTCTAGCCTTTCTTTGTCCCATTATTGACCCGTCTAGCTTTGTTGACGATGCTTATATTCTGATCCTGTTCCCAATCCGCCATCCCGCATAACATCGACTCTATTTTTTAGGCATCAAGAGCATTATCTTGGATATGTACCTGGATGCTCGTTGCTTTCTTACAGTACTAACGCATGAACAATCCTATTCTGCTGTATGTCTCCGTATCAGTCTCGTATAGGTCCTGAAACTTAGTTTCGAACCAGCTACTACTCGCAATTTTCAATGGTAACAGACACAGTGAGCCTAGCAAAAATGACCCGTACAGGCAACAGAAATTCTTGTTCTGCACCATTGATCCTTTGATGGACAGCAACACAGTACTGACGTTTAAGAATTCCGATCTTTCCCGTTGAGCTGCTGTCTCAAATAGGTCCTAGACGGAGCCCCCGAATACAAGCTTAGTTCCATCAAGAGTGATGAACTGATCGATAGGTATGGGTATTTGATTATAGCCAAGGATATCGTGGACTGTCTGGTGTGAGGGTGAGAGGGGGTCTTTATGGTGGAGCCTGCCATGGGCTGGGAGATTGCCCTTTAGGACCCTTCTTCGATTTTTCCTTTTGCTGAGGTGCATTACTGTATACTTTATTAAGGAGAGTAGCATATTGAGATAAAACATGGCTACCAGAAAAAATGTAGAAGACTTTTTATTGTAAAATAACAACATATAATTGATTGTATCAACTGCCGATCCCATTCTTGTCGAACCAGTAAGGTAAGTCACTCACGTACTCTGTCCCCTCGAAGATGTACTTGTAGGAATGCAGACAAATCTCCATGGCTCTGCTCTTGTAGTCCCAGTCGTGCTGCAACACGTTGTGTCCCAGTAATGCATCCTAGTACTTTTAATTAGCTGCCTTGTTCTATTCGACTTCCTTGGTTATTGTTTCCCCTGATGTCAATACCTGCTTCTTTTCGGGTTTATCCTCCTTCACATCGGCCTCTTTTAAATCCTCCTTGGTGATATCTACACCTTTTCTTTTCAGCTTGCCGATCTCCATAAACTCATCGTATTCCTATGCTGAGTATGCATGCTTTAGAACCAGGTTTCCGATGAATCTCCCGCCATAGACTGTATCATTGAGGATTGAATGCCCGACATACTGCAAATGCACCCTGATCTGATGAGTTCGCCCAGTCTTGGGATAGCATTCCAGTAGCGAACTGTCTGTCGCTTCATCGTACCACACTTTCTTGAACTAAGTTTGCGAGTCTTTAGCTGGAGTTTTCTGGTAGATCTCAATATCCTTGTGTTTCTCATGATCGTAGACGGTATATACCCCATTTTTAAAGTCTAAACACGTGATGGGCATATCGATAACGGGATTTTTAATATCATCGAAATTGCCAGCCACACGAGCGTAGTACATCTTCTTCATTACAAACTTGGAGTTCTCTTCATGGAAATTCTTCGAGGTTTCAGGATCCTTAGCAAACAAGATGACTCCGGAAGTACACTTGTCGAGTCTATGTAGGAGGTGTAGAGTCTTCTTATCATGTTCGAAGTACAGCAAGGCTCTCAAGGTATTGAAGTGATAGCCACCACCAGTGTGGATTGTCATTCCAGGAGGTTTGCTGACAACCAAAAACCTGTCATCCTCGCTTATGATTTTAATAGGGAGGTTCAGAATAGGGGGTTCGATTCTGAAAGCTTTATGGGTTATTGCATCATTATCCTTGACCAGGTAGTCGACCGAGGTGGGTTTGTTATTGATAGTGATTCGCCCCTGTTTGATAGCCTGGATATAGTATTCTTTGGTGTATGCCTTAAACTCGCCTATGAGAACGTCGAGTAGCTTACGCTTGAGCCATCTCTTCTTGGCGTGAGTGTTGAAAACATGTTCGTAAGGCTCGACGAACCGCAGAGGAGGGGTAATTGTGTAGACGGGAGGACGGGTCTCGTCGAAAGGGCATTCCATTCTGGTTCACCAAATATTAAAGCAATATAGTCAAAAGATAAAAGAATTACGGGCTAATATCAACAGCAATGATAGATAATGTGTTTAGGCTTCATTAGGCATCTACCTAGTTTTTCATGAATTCGTATGCAGCCGAAGGATGTGCGGTCCTCGAAGGTTCCGAGCCATCTCCTTTAACCGATAGGACTCTGGTTCTTTGAAGTCGTCGTCCAGGGTCCTTAGTGCTCGATCAGCGTCCAGGCTCGGCATGAATTGCCGATTTTATTTGTTATCGTGGTTCTCAATGATTTCTAACTGTGACTGGGTGTAGTGTCTAGTATGACGCTCTGTGCCGTTCAAAGGAATTTGAAGGTGTGGTAGATCATAGCTGAGGGGTTAGAGTTGGACTGGTTTCCTAGAAATGGTTCTTTTGCGGCGCTGGGAATTGAGATCCTTGAGATTGTACTGATTGATTTTTTAAAAGATCTTTCGGTTTTGGAGGGAGACGTCGACAAGTCTCTGCTTCCGGAGATAGAACTTGGAGTTAAGCTGAATTTCACGGAGGTTTTCCTGAAGTTTCTATGATTCTACGGGAGGGGTAAGATGCAGATGGAGTACTTCGGTAATTGGAGATTTCGGACTTGATATTGGTGAGTTTGCGAACCAGGTGCCTGTTTTCTTCGTTGAAGGAAAGGTACTGCGAGAGGTTGTTATTTTGGGAGACGTGGGGGTTTTGCTGGTAGCGCAACTCTAGACTCATCGAGTGGCGGGTGCTGGGAGTTAGGAACTTAACCGATATATGGGATGCTCTAGTGCCAGCCTCATAACAGCAACTCTTAATTTCTAACTACGCACTCAATTCTTCGCCCAGAGACTCGAATAACCAACGAATCCTATAAAATCAAAGAAAAACAAAGTCAAGTCAACTTCATCAGTAGTCGTCGTTTCTGTCTCTTCTTCTGCGATCGCCTCCGCTGCTAGAACGCGATCTCGATCTTCTTCTACGTTCTCTGTCTCCTCCGTATCCTCTCTCTTCACGGCCACCATAGCTGCGAGATCCTCCTCCTCCATAAGATCTGCTGCCGCTGCCGTTGTTGTCTCTGCTACCTCTATAGCCTCCTTCTCTGGGCTTGGTGCAGTCACGGGCGAAGTGTCCGACTCCGTGGCAATTGAAACACTCAGAGTCGGTGGGACCTCTGGGGCGATCTCCGAAAGAGTTACCGCCACGGCCACCTCTGAAGCCACCACGGCTTCCTCCTCTGAATCCTCCGCGGTCTCCGTTGGACTTGGCGAACTCAACCTTCAAGCTTCTTCCTTCGTAGTCATTGCGGTTCATTCTGAAATGGTTAAACAATGGTTAAAGCATGTCCTTTTGAATGTTTCAAAATGTAAAACTCAGAATCTCTTCTTGCTCCTCATCCACTAGTACCCTTCTGCCTTTGTGTTCAAGTGAAGAGTAGGTTGTGTATGTGGTCATCAGTCTAATGCTAACATGAGCACTGATGATTTCATTGCTCCATTTGTTTGGGAGAAATGTATGCAGGTAGAGGTAGAGGATGTATAACATGATTAATGGGCTTCTTACGCACTGATAGCTTTCTCTGCGTCCTTGACGTTGGCATACTCAACGAAGGCGAAGGCGATGTCGAGACCCTTTCTCTTGAGGCTGACGTCTTCGACAGTGCCGAACTCCTCAAACTTTTCCTTGAGTTCATCTTCTTTAACCTGAGAAATATGTCAGAAAGGGTGGATACTTCAGGGTTGAGGTTGGAGATGTAGATCTTCTTGTTGGAAGGGATGCGTTCGCCTCCGCTTCTGCTGCGGGACCTGCGATCTTTCTGGACTCTTTCACGGGATCTGCTGCTGCTCATACTTCTTGTTTGTTTGTGAGTAGGACTTTCAAATTAATGTTATGAGGTTCTACTCGTGCTGGTAGGGTTTTAAAGGGTAGACAACACCCAGTTTGTTGAATGGTCACAATTACGATTTTCCCCTTAATTAAATTCTGTGGTTCTCGCCCCACGCTATCCACTCAACTTTTGTTGTTTCGAGGCACAAACAGGTTTTATAAGAGAGTGGGACGAGCGGCATGCCTCTAAATTTGGGGCGCAGACGGAAAGGGGAGTATTGGTGAAATTCGAGGGACTGTGGGGAGTTTGAAGAGTGGCAAGAGTGGATAAGTGCATGATGAAGAAGGATTGATGATGGATGCATCCACATGAGTAGTAGAGTATTTAATTCAATGAGCGATATCTAAAGTTCTCGAAATAATCAAAGCCCTGGAGTGGGTGTGGGGGCCAGTCTCTCTCAGTGGCGAGGCAGCTCCTAGGAGCCTCCCTCTCTCTCTCTACGAGTGAACATCTTTCTATCTCTATCGATCGTATAGTCTCAGAAGTGCCGCATTTGAATTTACTTGTTAATAATTTATTAACCCTGCACTGAATAATCAGGGTCTGCCAACAGTATTCTATCCAGTCGACTTATGTCCTCCCTTTATTCTCGATCAGCTGCCCATTAAAATTTATCGGCATGCACCCTCCTGACCACGATATTCCAACCATCCCCCACATCCAGAATCTTAAACTCATTACTGCTCTCCCTATCACCCAACGATCCAATGACCATCTCTCTAAACTCATGGACCTTTTGAGAAACTTCCCTTTCTTCAAGGACATCGCACATCAGTTTGGCAACAACACCTTTTTCGAGTACTGCAGAGTCCTCCAACATACCCAACTCACAGCCCAAGTCCCTCTGCCCTCTGATCACCAAGACTTCAGATTAGTCTATAGTGGAAGCGTTCTCCTAATCCGGACCTATGACAAGCAACTTGTGGAAGAGTATAGTCGCGGGATGGCACTACCCTGCCTCGACGCTCACTCAGCAGATTAATTAAAGTTTATGACCAGATCAGACTCCTTCATCCTGCAGATTAAAGCTGGTAGTTTACGTCGGCTGAAAGCAGTGTAGGAAAATGTCAAACAGAAGTCTCTCAAAAAAGCCGAAATAATCAAGGGGTCCGAGAGCCTAAGATACATCGATGCGAAATTGAAGTAGTCCAGTTTTTTCATGAACGTACCCATGTATGAGACACAGGAAATCGTGATAAATAGCACGATTAGGACCTACAAAGGCGGGGAAAACATTTTCTAAACCAAGAAGTATGCTGAGTTCTTGTATGTTGTGGGTGATGGGAAAGTTCAGATGACCTATCCTAATGATTCTAAGCAGCAAGGGAGTGTTAGCAAGTATAAGATCGCACGAAGGAAGGCAAACCAAGAAACCACTGCGACCCAGATCGCTAATCCTTTAGAAGTGGTAGGGCTAGAGGAGGTACTAAGGTTCGAGAACCCGTACCAATATACTGCAACCGCACTGGTCGACACTAAGTTGATAACAATCCCTGCTGACCTGATACGGGATACCATCAATCTGCGGTTAACACGTGAGTTCTACACTGACCTGCTCGCAATGCTCAACAAAAAGCGAGGAATCCTTGAGAACTCTAAATCCAACAATTCTCACACTCTGAAATCTATTGCCTAACTTGCACAAGATTCTGCCAGAAATACGCTACTCCCAAGTTTAGTGGATAAGATGAACATGGTATCCTAAACTCTCTATCCAAAAGACCAGTCCCCCCCTTCCCAGAATTATAACATGAACCGAAGCCAGTTCAATAGCTTTAGATCCAGGAGACACGAAACTCCATACTGTTGCTACATGCCATCAAGTCTCTTCCACAAGACCACTGTGGCCCATCAGTTCATCGGAGATAGTCAGGATACGGATCTAGGCCTCATAAATATTGACCCCAAAAAGCAGCACAAATATCTCTAACCTTTTTTCTTGGGACATCCACTCCAACAAAAGGAATTTTACAAAGCAGACACACGCACCACTCCTCGGAAAATCCATCACGTGTTGGAAAGGACTATCATACAGAGGTTAGAGAGCATGGAGACTAATCAGCACGTTAACACTTCGGCCTTTAATACCGGGGCTTCCTCTCACAGGATCATTGAGGACTATTTGAAGGGAACTGAAGTTTCCAATCGCGGATCAATGCTAAGCTTTTTTGGAGGGGGAATGCAGAGTCAGAACCGTGATTTCTCAAATCGACTGCGAGGAAGGTCTGAAACTGTTGGCCCCAGGACTAGGATCCTGAGCATCGCTGAAGAAGTCTAGGCTCAGCAACAACCAACTTCCCGACGTCTTCATTGATTTAACAAATTTTCCTTTTTCCCAATATAATAAACTAACTACCAGTACCTAAAGACAGAATCATGCATGGGTAAATATATAAATTGGTTAGTGGATTCCTGGCACAGATGACTCATTTCGACCAGTCGGAAATGTTGATTGCGTGATGGCTTTTAAGACTTTTGAGATAGTCCCTGATTGAGTTTATTTTCACGTCACTATGTTTCTGCTTCTGTAGTAGGGTTTCTATCTGCGCCTTGAGGGTCTGAGTGCCGTCGATCAGCTTAGATATGCAGCTGGTGTTTTCTTCTAAATGGATTTGTAGGGCTTCACTGACTTTAGCCTGAAGGGATACGTTTTCCTGCATTCCTCCCAGCACATCAATCTTGTCGTTGCTCTCATTTACTTTTTCATTCAGAAACCTTAGCTTGGTCGTCACTATTTCTCTCCAACGCTCTTCTTCTTCCTACTTTTATCGCTGCTTCTTTTTCTAGATCTCAGCATGGAGCAGATCTTTATCGTTGTGATTTTGTTTGGGAGTCGAGTACTGACTCACACTCTTGGTCTAGGGGGTTTTGCACCCGAAGGTATGACCGAGGTTTGGGAAATAGATTGGGCTAGGTGTCTGGTGGCTATGGTGATGGCTCAGATGGACTAGGTTATCAAGTAGATTTTATTATGGGGGCGGGGATTGCAGGGGCTGTGAATGGGGTGGGTTGATGAGCAGGTCGAGTAGTTGGTGATAAGTTTCGAGTCTGTTCATGACGAGCTAGAGCTTGCGCTCGATTTCTGTGAGTTTCTGAATGTATTGAGGATTGAGAGAATCGTGTTGGGTGGTGGATCTGAGTTTGGAGCTTGTCTGCTGCCGGAGGGAAGTGGCATCGTGGTCGTGGGTATTCATGAAGTTGAGTCTTTCGGTGAGGGAGAGAGTCTTGATGGAAGTGACGTTCATATCGGAATCTGGAAGAGAATAGCAGAGTATAAATTTATTTGTGGGCTGACTACGAGGACAGTGTGTCTGTGGGATTATTATTAAAAAATTAGTCTGCAGAAGATTCCCTTACACCCCTTTCAAACTAGGCTCCAAAATCACTAAAAATAAACCTTGAGACTCCATGTATCGCAACGTCTACCTTGAAGCCTACAAAAACACTGCGCTCAGCCAGCCTGGGATCGAAACCCTTCTTCTGCATTTCAATCATGCTTACGTCGCCCTCGGCAGCATCCTTACCGACTTAGAATTCGCTGTGGGCAACCTGCTCAAACGTTCCTCTCCTGACATCATGACCAGAAATACCCTCAAACACCCCAACAACGAATCCGCCAACAAACCATCCAGCACTTCAGAACATCGATCTTTCCTCGATGCCCAGATTAGTAACCCCGCTAAAAATAAAATTCAAGATGTCCTGCCTCGGGTCAGCCTGCACGTCGAGGAGTACATACGCAAATAGCCTGTTTTCGTACCACCCGTGCTGCCGAGAGCTAACGAGTTCCAGGCAGCGCCAAACAACCAAAACCTGAAATCGAGTAACCTGGGTCCAAATGCCACTTTCGAGTTTGATGACTTATTTAAGAAAGGGCCATAGACTAACTATTCAGTAGTGAATCCTGTCGGCAGCAAAAACTCAGTCGAGAAAAAGAATGTGAGCAGGGAAGCAGTGGCTCCCGGATAGAATTTCCTGGACTAGCTATTTTAGAGGCGATCTAGTCACCCCAGCAAGAAATGATCATGATAACCTCTATAGATATCAGTCTTACAGGCCAGACCCAACGATTTTTTGAACTCAGCAAATAGATAATTACCGCAATGCAAACACATCAGGAAAAATATGCATATGTATTAGTGCCAACACGGTTGCTTCAGAACTTTATTTAGGAAACTGAGCCATACCGATCTTTGCTGTACTTTCGCCTTAGAGCCTTGAGACCCGGGAACTTGCTCTCCTTGAGTGCAGCGACCATCGCGTTGGTGCATGCCTCGAGCTAGTAATTGCTCAGCTCGAACACTTTGCATTCGCGTTGGCATTCCATGTTGCTCTCCAAATATCTGCAAGCTATGTGGGCTGCGCATACTCCGATAGCACTTGGTTTGAACCTGGTGGCTAAGCCCTCTACGTAGGCAGTCTCTGCCAAATACTGTGCCAGGCATTCTTCTTTATACCCCTTCGTGAGCATCTTTAGAATTTGGCAGGGCGTGGTCCGAAGCAAAGAGAATTAGAAAAGCTCAAGAATCTGGCGCTACATATCGAGGAGGTCCTGTTTATTATAGCAATTAGCTGTGACGTCGACCATGCTGCGCAGGGACGGTGTTTTAGTTTCCTCGAACTTCGCGGCGACCCACAGAGAAGTGATGCCCAGCAACTGCAGGTCGAGTCGATTGATCTGTTCGCAGTTCAGGTAGTCCTGAATATACCGCAGTGCCAGATGTAGTGTCTCGCTAGACAACTTGAAAGACTCGTGCACATCGATCACCCAGTCAATTAAGACAGCCCGCATTTTCTCAGTGATTTCTTTCTGGTGAACCAGCGGGTAGGCTGGCTTGTCCCGCATGCTCAGTCTCTCCAGAATAGACGATTAGTACTCCCATGGCGAATCCCCTGTGGCTGACGACAGCAGCACTTTCTGCACCCGGTCAACTTTGCTGTGGACTGAAGTGCGTATGCGGATGACTTCTACACTCTTAGGAGGGTGGACGATGTAGGACACGTTGCCCCCACTGCGCTGGATATTGGTGATATCTCTGCCGAAGTACCGACTTTCTGCCCGGTGGCGGACCTCTGTGGGACGGGAGGGAAGCTTGTTTTCGAGGAGGCTGACACGTAGCATGGTCAGGTAATGATGCGGAAGTGGGTGAGGCCCGAGGGTTTGTTATATTGGGAAAAATTAGATAGGAAAGAAGAGTCAATACAAAATCACGTTTGGTCATAACAGACAAATTATAACAAGATTAAAAAAGGTGGAGAAGTTTTCTCTGCTTATTTTATATGCATCAGATCTTCTTTTTTACGGGGTGAAATTCCAGTCAACATGCTGGACCATCACAACAAGCACCACTTGTGAGTCTTGCAAGACATGTTGTCTGATCGTCTCATACGCAGGTCCTGGCACCAGATAAATTTGTTTTCCCCTGTATCAGACCTGATTAGTTTGATGGAACAGGGTTTCCATGACATTTTTCTAGAAATACTGTACTCTATCCCAAACTAACAACCCCTATCTGGGAGATTAGAGGATTATAGGGATTTGATGGTGAAGGTCGTAGTGAGCCACACCAACCCAATCAGACAAATAAAGCATTGTAGGACTTCTACTACTTGGCGAGTTTCGATGATCGCTTAAGGAAAGTCCACTAACTCTATCCAACCTGCATAATGATTTAAAATCAGAATAAAAGTGTAACAGAACCAAGCTTCCAATAACAAAACACCCTACTATGAGCATGGAGCATGACGAAGAGGAGTATGGCATCGAGAATATCGCCTATGATGAACTCGAGAGGGAATTTCAGAGTGTGCTCGTCAATCTCTCTTCCGACCAGAGCCTCGATCGATTCAGAGTTGAATACGAGAAAATACACAAGGCACTCAAGAGTTCCCACGAGCAGGAGAAAAGACTGCTCTCGAAGTGCAGAGAGTTGTCGAAAGACATCCTGGCAGGCGCGACCAAGGTGCAGTCAGCCCTCAAACTCTCGAATGACGATAACCAGACAATATCATACCTGAAGGCATAGCTCACTAAGACATATAAGTTCCTAGAACTCTCGCGAGAACACGAGTAGCTGTCGAAGCAGAAGATCGAAAAGCTGAAAGCAGAAATGAAGAAGTTGCAGATTCAGATGGAACAGAACGAGTCCATGGCAGAAGGACAGGTTGTCAGTGTCCATGAGTATGTCACCACCAATGAAGAGCTCACCAAGGAGAAGGAGATCCTGCAAATCAGTGTGCAATCGAATCAGCAGGAGCTGCAGGTTGTCAAGCAGAGGATCGAGGAAAACGAACATCTCAAGCAGAAGCTACAGCGAGAACTGGCGATTCAGATCGAACTCAAGAACAAGGAGGAGACAAAAGTAAAGGAGGAGGAGAAGAACAAACGCGACAAGAAAGATGAACTCGAACGCATAAAGACTCTGTTCGACGCGACCAAGCAGGAGGAGGCCAGAGCCCGTGAAGAGCGAAAACGGCTCAACGCAGACTTCAAAGAGACGTGCAGCCAGATGCATATCCACGAAATCAATCGCGAAAAGGAAAAGAAGATCGAGAAGAAGTTGATGAAAGAGATCGAGCTGGAGTCGAAAAAGATCGAGGAAATTGAGGGAATCATCGACTCGCTCAATGAGTTGTACCTCAAGAAGGAGGAAGAACACCGGGAACTCTCGGGCCAACTCGAGAAACTCATGGACAAGCAGCATGAACTGTTGAAGGTGGAGAAAGAACTCGTCGATGCTGTCGACAAACTCAAGTTCGAAAAGCAGGAGAACGAGGCATTGAAGGAGACCATCACTAATGGGATGAACCAACTGGAGAATGAGATTGCTGACGAAAAGAGAAACGCCGGCAAAGACAGGTCTTTCATTGAAAAGCTGAAGCGGGACAGAGACATGTACCAGAAGGAGATTGAGCGAGCATAATCTAATAACAAAAAACTGGAAGAGGAGATCCTTTCCAAGGAGAAAGTTGTCAAAGAAAAGGAGAACGAGATCTTCGGGCAGAAGAAGGAAGTGGATCGCATGAACAAGATGATCGAGCAGCTGGGCAAGGAGCGGGACGCATATGCATTCCAGGCAACATCCGCAGAGGCTAAGTATTTCTACTCTCGAGATGAGGTCAAACTGCGAGATAACTTTATCGCTGAGTTCCAGAAGCAGAATCTGGAGACCGAGGCAAAGCTCAAAAAGCAGCAGACATTGTATGAAGCTGTGCGTTCAGACAGAAACCTCGTGTCGAAGAACTTAGCATAGATGCAGGAAGAGAACGAATAGTACAAGAGGAGGTACAAGATGGTAAGCCATCAGATATCCCAGCTGAAGGAAGAAATTGACGCGAAGGAGGCTGAACTGGTGCGGGAGCATGGCGAGCATAAGAAGAAAGAAAAGAAGATCGAGGAAGAGAGCAAGAAAATAGACAGGTACGCTAAAGACATCAAGGAGAACGAGGAGAAAATCAAGAACTATAATGCCTAGATCAAGAAGCTCTATGCCATCATCAAGGAGAGCGAGACCCAGAAACAGAAACTCCAGGAGGAGTACGAGTTGGTGGTCGCAGAAAGAGATATCCTGGGTACCCAGTTGATTAGGCGCAGCGCAGAAGCCTAGCTGCTCTACGAGAAGATCAAAATCAACCAGTCTACTCTTAGCAAAGGCGAGGCGCAGTACCGCGAGCGTCAGGATGATATCGTCCATAAAAAGTAGGAGATCGCTAATCTCATCAACGAGATCAAAACCTTCAAGATCCAGACCAACACAATAAAGGATCTGAAAAACGAAATCCACAATTTGTCACGTGAACTCACCGAGTCTAAACTCAAGGTTAAGTCGCTCAGCGAAGAACTCGAGAATCCCATGAATGTGCATCGCTGGCGCAAACTCGAGGCCACCGATTCCCTCACCTACGAGCTAATGACCAAGATCCAATCCGTGCAGAAGAGATTGATCCAGAAGACTGAAGACGTCCAGCAAAAAGAGAAGGAGCTGGATTAGAAAATCAAGTAGTACAAGGAGCTCGAGAAAATCGTACAGAGACAGCCCTCGATCGAAGAGTAGAAGCTGATCCCATCCTACGACGAATCCTTGAGGCAGAAGGACAAGCAGATCAAGGCCATGAAGGCAGAAATCTCTGCATACTCCTAGAACATGGAGCAGTTCAAGATTGAGCTGGAGAGACTGGAGAAGGAACGCGACACCTTTACCAAGAAGCACTACGAACAAAAACAGCGGGAGCGCGATGTCAAAGAAGCCACCAACAAGAGTCTGAAGGACGCTACAATTCAGATCCACTTGCCAGACAAGCGCTTCACGGGTGGAGGTTTCAACCTGGCTATCTGATATGGATGACATCTACGTTTATTAGCTTTGCTAGACTAAAACTATATTGAATGGTTTTTAAATGGTTTGCAATTTAATAAGGATGAAGTTGCGGTAATCGAAGGAACACCTAGAGGGAGGGAGTGTTCTGTGAAGAGTGGAAGGTGGATAGGGTTGCGCTTGGCCAAAAACTGCGAGCAGGCAAATCTGTTGGGCGGCATTTATTATGTATCAGTTCTATAATTATAATATCAAGTCGCAATAAAATGTGAGGCCTTTGTTGAAACTATTTGATAATCAATGCTAAACGTTAGACAGTGATTTACACTGTAGTAATTTGGGATAGATGTATTAATGATGAGTATGACGCCGATTCTAGAATTCTGAAGCCACCAGGAAGTCTATGATTGCCTTCGGACCCACGCCCTGATTCCCTGCTTCCCTGAAGATTGTAACGGACCAGTCCCAAGTCATACTATGAACCACTCATCAAAGCATAACGCCGCATGAAGAATGGGTTTCCAGGCATACATACTATCCAAATGAGTAGATCATTTTTTGAGCAGCTGAGGTTCTCCCATCATGATTTCAAAACTCTCTCCTGCGTTCGCATGCCCCGTACTATTAATTTCATTCAAACACTTTAAATAAAAATTGATAACAACTCGGATTGATTATACATGACAAAGATTCCCCAAGACCACCAACAAATCAAAGATAACTAGAATTCCCACTCCTCACTCCCTTCAAACCAAGCCCAATCCACCAGCTCTACTGTAGATAGGCCTTATCCCAAAAGATCCAACAAGAAGGCACAGCTTCTCCAGAATCGGCGCCTCCGCAACAAGAACTCAGCCCAGAAATCCCGGGATAACAGAAAGTAGTACATAACCAGCCTCGAACACGAAAACAGAACATTGAAGGCAGATATGGAGACGATGAGAAAAAAAAGTGCAACCCTTGAAAAGATCTGCGTCATCCAGGCCCAAAAATTGATGCTAAATCTGTGTGAAAGCCAGCTTCAGCAGCTCGAAATCCTGCCGCAAATCCAAAATCTACTGCTAGACACTGAGGAGCAACAGGTGTCGAGACAGACGAAGGAGTTGTTGGACTAGCTGTGCTCGAGTGAAGCTTCGTGGCTGTAGTGACAAGGGGAACTATGAGTTAATATAAGAAGAGCGAGGAAATGTCAGTATAATATTTGTAGATATTATATAGGGAATGTATTATTTTAACTGTTTCCAGTTGTATTTATGATGGTGAAGTAAGGAGGAATTGATAATAGAGCATGTGTGCTGAAAATATTTTAATGGAGTCGAAGTAAATTGTGGGTGAGGTGGTTGTAACGGTTTAAACGGTCCCCCCTTAACCCCCCTGTACCCCTACCCCTACCCCCCCTTACCCCCCCATACCACCCCTCCCCCATCTATTCTGAGCACAAAAAACACTATGAACCCCCCCCCTACCCCCCTCCTCCCCTCATAAAAATTCGCAAATTTTTGACACTTTTTCTTAAAAAAAAATATAAATAAATCGCTTTAGCTTAATTGGATTTTTTCATTTGATTGACAATTTTCTTTTGATTTGTTTTTCTCTAATTGATTTTTCTAAGCTTTTATTAATCTTCCAAACCTCTCTTGATTTTTAAATAAAAAATAACGTTATGAATTGTATGTTATGTTATGTTATGTGATCAGCAGCTAAGTGCCTTTTTTCTCCACAAGCCCACTAGTTGCCTGCGATGGCTTGTGTGCAGTCATTTGAGCCAATATGGGGCAATCCTGTTGGAAGCTAGTCCAGACCAAAGTGAACTCTCCTGAATTACTCCTGCATCCTTCCTCCCACTCCTCCTTCCTCTTCCTCGCTCTCCTCACTCTCCTCGCTCTCCTCGCTCTCCTCGCTCTCCTCACTCTCCTCACTCTCCTCACTCTCCTCGCTCTCTTCCTTCTCCTTCACCAGTTGATATAAATATAGATATAATGCCTCCGCTATCTCGGTCGTTGTGAGGGCCGGACATGCAATTTTTCGAGACCGTTAAAGTTTTGAAAAATGGTATATTGATTTGTATTTAGTTGTTAAGAATTCCGCTAAAATTAGAAAATTATAAGAGCAAACAAACAATCTATCGAATAAATAATAATTAATTACATGGTTAGAAAGCAATAAAGACATGAGTATCGTACGAACAAGAAGAATGTTATCAAGGTAGAAAGAAAATGTCCCACCAAGTCCTGATACTCGATAGAAACTCCTCGAAGAACTTAACATAAAGGGTGCACTATCTGAACAGGAGGTTTTCCAAAAAACGGTAGATATTGATAAAAGGAGAAATCCATCTCTGAGCGTAAACTTACTCTGGGATACCTGCAAGTCGCTAGTAACTGCCTATTCTTCCAAGATCACTCATGATTTCGCGTAATGCGAGCCTACAATCTAACATAGAAGAGATCAGCTAGGATTGAAATAGTATGAAACACAAGTCTGTCCGAAAAAGACTCAAGAGGTGAAAACTATTCAAAAGTGGAAGATCCAGAGCCGACTGAGTATATGTAGTTTCAGGATTATGTTAGGCCACAAAGGCATCTTTACTCACCTAAGTCAAACAAACAAAAACATTAAAGGTCTTAAACAAGATAAAAAGACTTTTGCTTTAAAAATGATGGACAGCCCTCAGGGCTCCCTGATTTTACGGGGATAGGTGACCCATTAGAAGATGAATGCGTTCTGGAAAGTGTGTAGTCTCAGCCTAAACCATATCAATTTGATCTAAGAACTGATTTTTTCCTCATGGCTCCACAAAATGACATGTATGAGGAATTCCCAAGAGATTGTGAGACATTATAATCGGTCTCATATCCACTCGACTACTCAATATACACCTTGCCAACTTTTCTTTTTTAGATCAGCACAAGCCGACAGACTCAAAACTCATAAAGGAGGTGAAGGTCAACTTCGTCAAAAATTTTAAACACAAAGGAAATCTTCATTAGGTGGGGTCAATCTGTCTTATGTCAAATAGTGTTTAGGTTCTGGACCATGAGAATCCTCGCAAAATCATTTTAGTCTATAAGCATCCACGAAAGAGAGAGAGGCGCATTGGAAGTTATTGTGTTCCTGTTAGGGTCGAGAATTTTCAAAAAGGCCTTTATCATATAAAGCTTTTAGAATAATTCATACATTAATACCAGCAGGGTACAAAAAAACTAATCACAAGAAAGTTCAGCAAGGATTCTGAGCTAAGAGTGTCCCAAGAACTTCTGCTAGCCGTAAACCCAAGTATCAAATTATAAACATTGATACTAAATTACAAGAGTAAATATCTTACAAGGTCTTTTTATTAAACAGATGACTAGGACCCGGATAAAACCAACGAACAAAAAAAGGCATTCATTGCCGAAAAGGATAATGCTACACAAATTATTGCAGGAGAATAAGACTAGGAGGATATCCAATAGTTACCTCAATAGTTACCTCATCAACCCATTTCCCAAAGACCTACTAAGAATTAAGGTCGGTAGAATGCACCAAACTAACACAAAAACCGTCTTTAATAAAAAAGAGAAGCGCATTTCAAGGAGATTAGAAAAAAAACAAGGCCTATAAACAAAAAATTACTTCATTCAGATAAAACGTTATGGAGCCCTGAAAATTGATATATTCTTTACTTTTTCTTGATTTATTATATTGATATTTTTTTAAGAAAAAGTGTCAAAAATTTGCGAATTTTTATGAGGGGAGGAGGGGGGTAGGGGGGGTTCATAGTGTTTTTTGTGCTCAAAATGGATGGGGGAGGGGTGGTATGGGGGGGGTAGGGGGGGGGTAGGGGTAGGGGTACAGGGGGGTTAAGGGGGGACCGTTTAAACCGTTACAAGGTGGTGGAGTAGCGGTGACAGAGGATGGTAGGAGACTGGCTGCAGCTTGGCAGGAGAGTCTCGGTCGGTGGTTTAGAGTATTTCATATTCAATGTATGCCTATCCTATATTTTGTTTAAAAACCACGAACAGCCCCTAGAACACACTAAATAACATATAGCCCAGCCGGTTCCCGTCCGAAAAACTCCTACACCAGGTGGAGAAAGACAGAGCAGCAGCTGAGGACGGGGGTCCTTGGATGGGGAAATATATTTATTTTATATCCTAGTTGTCTATAAATTGTATGTATGTATGTATGTATTAGATATCAATATCTCCCTTGTGCCAGTTGTCTATAAGTGATGCGAGTTTGATTTCCTATTCGCTATGACTCTCAAAATATATCGAGTTAAGTGCAATAAAAAAGGGATCTCAAGTTGATACGATGGTGTCTGATTCGGCTCTGACATCAAGTATCTGAAAATAAATCGCAGCAGCGATGCCCATCCAGAAAATAGGGATAATCAAAATGGTATATGTATGTATTATTCTTTTGCCTTTATTAATGGTATATGTTTAGGCTAAGTGCAAAGGGGTGCTATATATATTATTTATAGATCATGCTCACGCCTTTAGCCTCCAGGGCTCTAATATAGTCAATGACACAGGTGTCTTGTTATCCTTGTCGCAGTTTCCCTAGCTAAAGGTAAAGAAAAGGTATTAGGCAACACCCATGACGGACGATGCCAGGGCACATATAAATTTTTCGAGACCGTTAGGTATATATATAAACTAGGGGGTTGGTTGGGGTTGGGGTTGGGGTTGGGGTTGGGGTTGGGGTTGGGGTTGGGGTTGGGTTGGGGTTGGGGTTGGGGTTGGGGTTGGGGTTGGGGTTGGGGTTGGGGTTGGGGTTGGGGGGGTTGGGGTTGGGGGTTGGGGTTGGGGTTGGGGTTGGGGTTGGGGTTGGGGTTGGGGTTGGGGGTTGGGGTTGGGGTTGGGGTTGGGGTTGGG
>JAKZAN010000306.1:0-53164 GCA_023053545.1 Lepidurus packardi
CCCCAACCCCAACCCCAACCCCAACCCCAACCCCAACCCCAACCCCAACCCCAACCCCAACCCCAACCCCAACCCCAACCCCAACCCCAACCCCAACCCCAACCCCAACCCCAACCCCAACCCCAACCCCAACCCCAACCCCAACCCCAACCCCAACCCCAACCCCAACCCCAACCCCAACCCCAACCCCAACCCCAACCCCAACCCCAACCCCAACCCCAACCCCCCCCCTTATCAACTAGCAAGGGAAAGGTCCAGATTCTTGAGTGAGGGTCTGATGCCGACATGCTATAGCTAACATTAGCAACAGTATAATTTGATCTTGGTGGAATCTACATTTATGTTAGAGCCCTATGATTAACTCGTCACCGTAGGCTGCCAACGCTTAATAATAAATATTTATATCCTAAATCCATCCCAACTCAATGATCGGCAACTCGTCCTCCAGAGACTCCATCAAGATTCCCAAGGAAAGTCTCATCCGTCTCAAGGAGTTCGAAAACAAAAAGATACATCTTACCTTCTCGGGGGGACGCGAACTCGTCGGTACTCTCAAGAAGTTCGACCGGGCCATCAATCTTATAATGGATAATTGCCAGGAAATATTGCCCCCCATCCCAGGCCAGATGGAAACCCCGCGCCGGGACCTCGGCCTGGTCATTGTGAGGGGTTCCTTGGTAATAACACGCTCATAAGTTCATAATAACCCCTAGGTGACGACTATCGCTTCTGAAAATGGATATGTGGAGATTGAGAATCCTTTTATGGAAGGAGAGGAGAAGGAGTAGGAGAAAGACAACTGATAATAATAGAAGTACGGGAGAAAGGAGTGAGGCGGCGCGGCATGAGTTAAGGCAGAATGCGTGGTGAGGGTAGACTGGTTGGGTGTTACTTTATCTATCCCTGAGGGTGCTAAACATATTTAAAAAGGGTGGGCCAGTCGAAGGCAGACTGTATTTTAGTTAGTCTGAGTAGATATAACAAATAAGCGATACAATTAGGAACACTGCATGTTTGGTCTGAGCCAAGAACAGTTGGATTTCTTCATGAGTGTGTTCAACCTCTTCACCGATAACCAGGAGTCCATGAAGCCCGAACAAGTCGAAATAGTCCTCAACTCCATGGACTATTGGCCCACAACCCTTTAGTTAGACTCCCTCATAAACTAAATCGATACTAATCATGATGGCACCATCGACTTCGAGGAGTTCCTTTCCCTAGTACTAATGTAACTCCTTCATCCTTTACCAATCAAATCCGTAGGAAGATCGAGAGAAACAGCGACGTGGAGATGAAGATGCTGTTCCGGGACTTCGACCGGGACAGCAGTTGTGAAGTTTCGCAGCCAGAGTTCCGAGAAGCGATGAAAAAGATGGGGCTGGAGATGAACAAGGAGGAAGTGAAGGCGATATACTCATAGTGCAAGTTGGAGAAGGGCGAGAATATGAAGTATGAGGACTTCTAGAAGTTGAACCTGCGGAGGAGTGGGCCTGACTGAAAGGGCTGTCCTTGGTCCTAAAGATGAATATATAATTGGAAAGTTCTAATCATTCTGTCATGAAGTTAAAATATAATCTATGAGTAGGACGAACAAAGTCCAGTAAACAAATAAGCCTGCAATAAATATATCGATCAATCTACCTTCTCTATTCCAAACTCCAATCTTGCCTCTCAACTTCTCAGCCTTTCATACCACCAGAGAAAGTTACAGGCTGGATTCCCAGTCCCTCCTCTCCATCCCTTTGTACTTCTTCTCAAGCTGTCTGTACTCTCGCTGCAGTACTTCCAGTTCCTCCTTCAGTCTCATCATCTGCGCCACTGTCCCTCGATGCTTCAGCTTCAGCTTGACGTATTCCTCACTGTTGTGAATGGGCACCGCAGAGGCTGCCTCAGCGGTACAGCTGTGTACCTTAATCTGAAGACAATTAATGGTGAGCGTCAGGTTTGAAATGGTTTTCTGGCTTTCATAAAACTTTTCCTTCAGTTATACTAGTTATTTCTCGAGCAACAACTCTAGCTCTGACTTTGAGGTATTGAGGATCTTGCGAAGGGTCTCTAGTCTCATTTCCAAATACCTTTCCCGTTGAGAGACTTGTTCTGACTTCCCCTTGTTTAACCGTTCAATTTCACCCTTGGCTTATATAAGTTCTTAATTGATCTTTTTATTTTGGTTTATAGTGTGGGCTTTCTCCTGAGCCGTCGATTACAGTAGTTTATGAAGACGCTCGATCTCTCCTCTAAGTGCGAGAATCTCATCCCGCGACTAGCTATTATGTCTAAGGGTGCTGTCCATCAATCCATTGCTACTTACGGAGTTTGCCAGACTGAAATCAGAGACATCTCTAGTCCTCTTATCAATAGCTAACTGTGAACGTTGGTTGCATTAAGGGTTTTCATGAGAATAATGGCCTAGACGAGGGTTCTGACCATTTTGTTTCGAGTCGCTGAATGCCTGTTTATCGGGAACTTGGGTGTCTTCTTTGTAGTTTGATTAGCTGTATTTTTTTTATGGATGAAAGCTTTATGAATGATAAGTCTTTGAAGCCGAATCTATGGACCTTTTTCCAAAGGAAGGGATGGGAGTATACCGTAGATCAATCGTCACGACACTAGCATCGATGAGTTCATTTGTGGATATAGTATTTTTAGAGATGCTTTTGTTGTTACTAAAGCGCCTTTAGGTTAGGGAAAGCGCAGGTTTGGGTGGGAGTTTATCTAAGTGGTTTGTGGAGTTTGAGCAGAACTTCAGAAAAGCAGTAGAGTCGTTTTTGCGCATGATAAGCCTTTTGGGTTTGGTTTTAGAGAATGAGTCTTGTTGGTCAGGGTTCATGATGGCTGGTGTGGGGATGGATCCAACTTTGGGGTTTTATATTCGGGAGTACCCACTTTAATTTTTAGTCTTGAGAAAGTTGTAGATATTATATGTTTATTGTTGGTTAAGTCGATCACATTTTACAATGGTCGCACTGGCATAGAATGTGCTAAAAACGAATAGTTCGCCTAGACATAGCTACAAGACATAAGAGCCAACCTGGTCATCCCATTAGGCATTGAATGCTGAGGAGATGAGCATGCTCCAATTGATACTATATAGGGGACTGGCATTCGAGCGAAGTAGACTGCGATATAGATCGATGAGCTAAGCTTAGAATTAAGTAAGGAGAGTCCTGATCTTTTCGTGTACCCATCGAGGCTTTTCATTATTTAATACCCAAAGCCTTTCTCATTTTACTTGCGTGTTCGGATTTTAGTACATATCCACAGTTTGTTTAATCATAAATATAACATTCCCTCCTCTATACATATTCTTTCTCTCTTCCCACTCTCCACCATGCAACCCTCGGCTGCCAAGTCTCGTAAGAGAGATGTGTTTGCCATGTCGGCCCTTACTCGGCTTCGCTTCAAACCTAGTCCCCAGCAGCCTCAGATAGACCACCTCACTAATAAGAATCTTTTCTCTTCAGTGCTTTCCCTCTGTGCACGCCGCCAAACAAAGAATTCTGCTACAGTTGGACCACAGCAACCTGTATAGCTGCTGTTCTGCGAAAAGGTGAACAAAGACACGATAGCGATTGGATCCAAACAGAGAGTGGAGCTACTGAGTCTAAAATTCATCAATGAGTAGTTCTTCCTGTAGGTGAAAAGCAGTTGTGCGATCAATGTACCTTACGACATCATTCGGATACGCGTCGATCCCAAAAGTAATAACGTACCAATCGACATAACCTTCCCTCTTCTGTTGCCTGCCATTCTGGGAATTTGTAGAGAACAACCTAATGCTTGTCGGACGAAACCTCCTCGAAATCTATCAAACAGAAGGCAAGCGAGAAACCCCACTCCGCATCGCTTCGTACCGCACTGAGAAGCCGATTACCACCGCATAATTCTTCGTAGATGGTATGATCATCCTATTCTTCGAGGACGGTCTCAGCATACTCAACTGCGACAACAATCTAATATACCCCCGAGAGCACATGCTGTATAACAAAAAGAACACACTCCAGGTCTTCTCTATTCCGACTGTCCGAGATAGTTTCGCGAACATTTTCTACAAAGAAGAACTTCCTGAAACTGACGAATTCAACCTTTATAAGCAGCAGCTGTCATATGAAGATACATAGTTCACTCTGTCCGGAATTTCTCATATCTGCAAACTCGAGAACAGAATGGCTGCCAGAACCACTTTCACCAACTATGATAGGGAGACCTTCCTCATAAACTTAGAGACTGAGGTGGTCTGCATGAAGAAGCATTACCCCATCGATAGCGGCACCCTCAACTATAAAAGCTAAGGCTCCAGACTCATAATTCTCCCCAACTTCAACATTCTGCACTTGTTTGACAAGCGAGTGGATGCCCATTTCCTCAAGGTCCATGCGAATAGCATCACGATTAAAGCCTTTGACTGCATAAAGTTTGACCGTCCTGAAAAGACTAGGTTCTTCGCAGCCTTAAACCTGTAAGATGACCACTTCATACTCATATTCAACGATGTGAGCTGCAAGACTCCTGGAGAAGCACGATACTGGATATGTGGTACTATTATATCAAGCATCAAGTCTAAGATGTCAGATTTACTGCTTTTCACCAAAAATTTGAAAGATATCCAAGACATTGCAGAGAAAATGGGCATGACACGTTGTTAGATTTATCTTGAGCTTTGGAACCAGTCTTCCAAAAAGACTAGATCAGACTATGACTTGCTCCTACACACCGAAGACTACCAAACCATAACTAACCAGATTAAGAATGCCCTGAGGAAGGAAAGCATTAGTTTTAGGGAACTTTTGCGAATCGAGCTCCACTGTCTCAAAATGCTTGAAAAACAGTGCACCGACAATCCTACCGAAGCAAATATCAGACACTATCTGAAGTCACACTTCCTCGAACGCAAGTATAGAGCTGAGAAGAACATACAGCAAAAAATTAAAGACCAAAAGAAAGACTCCTCCAAGGAAGACGCAGATGCCGATCCAGACTTCGATAGCAAGTTCCAAATCAGTATCCAGCTGTTCACAGATGTGCGCAATAGAGACATCAAGGACTTCATGATCTAAATGATGAAGAAGAGAGACGATCTGTCCCTCTTCAGTCTCCAGCAGTACATGTCCATGTTCAGGTTCGTGCTTCGTGTAAAACTTGACGAGTTCATCAAGTCAGTTATCAAGGAGCTGAAGGCAGAATTGTAACATGTACTGTAATGGTATCCCACGCTGCTCCCTGTACAATTCGATATGTAGGATGGCCATCAATAATTTACTGAGGCTTCGGGCCTGTGGTCAGACATCCCCCCTTCGGAGTGGGAGAAGAACCTTTACGTGGAAAAAATGAAAACTATAGACAACGGAAGGATTTTATAATAGATGGTGAGGAAGGATTGGTTTCGTTGGGATCTCTACATCAAGCATGATATGATAGATCAAAACAAACTATAAATCGAGAAAACCTTCTTGGAAAATCGTAGGGAGAAGATCTTTTATCTATTTTTCGACGAGATCTTCAATGTGCTCAAGGATAATCCCTAATCTCTCGAAAGGATCATAAATCTCGTCTAAGAGGGATACAGCATCCCCTTACATCTAAAGGGCAAGATCTTCCTCTATTGGGAGCTACACAAATTCTTTAGTGGTCCGGGCATCCTTCCTGGATACCACCTCCAATTCAACCAGTTCTTAGCCCTCAGGGAGGACTAAATATATCGATTGGTCTTCAAGAATGACAAAAACTGCAAAGGTTTGGTCCTGAAGCAGATAAAGGACATCTACAACAAGACCTGCAGCAAGGAAACCTATGACGAAAGCATCCTTACATATTTCAAGGCTGACTACTCCACAATTGCTGACCTCAAGTATATGCTCAACAGGGTTAATAGTGAGAAGATCGAGTTTCACGAAGCCAACCAAAATCTCTACAAGAAACTCGTAGAGGCTGTCTTCTATAAACTCAAATGGACTGCCGAGCAAGAACTACCCATAGCCTAGATTCTCGTCTACTTCGAAAGCATCCCACTACCTGAGGCTGAACTTTAAAAGCTGCAAACTATCATAAAGATTGAACGCCACGGTAAACTTCTCGACAGCGCTAAACTCTCAATGAATTTGAATGAGTTCATCATGAAAGGGCCCGAAGTCATCAGGCTACTAACCTAGTATTTCGTGGTGGAGAAGTCTCCTTAAGTGATGAAACTTTATGGTGAATCCGAACATGAAGTCAGTTTTATGTCGATCATCTAGTAAATCAAGAGAATCAAAGGAGATCTCTTCACTTCTATTGATGATTGTGAGATGCTGCAAGTCGTTATCCGAAATGTGCTCAGCTATTAGGAACTCATTCCCCTCGTCCACCAGTTCATATTTGAAAAGGAGATGCTCTTTGCCTTTGGCATCTAGCTCACCCCTCAATAATTTCTCGAGGATATCGTCGCTTAGAAAGTTGATGCAGCCTTTGAAGCCCACTCTGACTTTAAAAGTCACTAAAATTTTATCAACAGTCTTCTCTAACTTTTACCTGAGGAATCTCCTAAGAAGCGCAGTCTAAAAGCGCACCTACAACTGGGACTACTATTGTCAGTCTTATCCGAGCCTCCTAAAGCTCCGCTGATTTTCTCAAGTCGCTTTATTGAAAAGATCCTGGCTAAGGAGCAAATCGACAAAGTTAAGTTATTAGATATCGAGAAGATATACCACTATATGCAAGATATGGGATCGAAGTAGAAGAAGAGCTCGCTCTACGAAGTCCTAGTGATTAAGTATATCAATGAAGGAGAATGGACTTAGGCAATATCCTATGCTCGAAAGTGGAACTGTGAGATGAACAACTCCATCGTCTTATCAGCATTAGTGATGATGAAGCTCGGTGAGGAGCTTAACCCTGACCTTAAGTCTAAACTTATAGATGTTATCATTGTCCACTACTACAGGCCTGATTAGCTCCTAGATGTCGCAGAATAGATCATCAACGAAGGAGATATAGAACTACGCAAGCAGATCGTGTCGATGCAGCTCATGGAAAATGAACTTCTACCTGAGTCCTTCTACGGCTAAAACACTCTGCTCAGCGATCCTTTCAAGGCTAACTACAAAACTCCTCAGAACACAGTGGAAATTAAGAAGTTCTTCGACTAGCTCAAGGTCAAAGACATCGAACTCAAAAAAGATGAAATGTACTATCTTTATTACCGACTCCTCCTTTGTGAGCCGGTCAGTGCACATGAGTTGCACGCCAAAGCTTACGATCGCATAGACATCTTCAAGCTCCAGTCTCTGGTCGAGGACTGCTCTAACAAGCCAATATTCAACAAGGATGCTGTTCTAATGTTCTTCTGCAAGAGTCTACTACTGAACTTTGCATCTAGCTACCTGAGCCAACAGTTCGAAGACCCTGAAGTGATATTTGGACTTTCGTCGAATGTATTCTAGATACATACCAAATAAATGCAGAAAGAGCTGGGTAGAGCTATGACTCAAGTTGGAGAAAGGGACAAATACCGAATCCTGCTGTATATGCAAAGACTGTATAGGGAAAGTTTCGATACGGATCAGAAATCCATAGAAGCAGAACCCTAAGAAAGACCCAAACCACCTCCGAGCAGGCTCAATCCAGGGGCCATGAACAAGAGCATCAACCCTGTGCAGATGATGAAATGGAATAATTATCTCAGAATGAGCCTCCAGCGCAAAAATACCCTAGACAACAGAGACAACTATGTGGATGAGTTCGACGATCTGCCCATACTCAAGGCAACAGCTTCCATTATCAACAATTAACTCGAGCAGCCCCAGGGACAAAGAGATGCCCCTGCATAGTCGAAAAACCATATGTTCAGTTCAGTACCCCAGAAGGCACATATCTATCTCAGAGGTAGCGACGCTAGCGCTCTCAAAAGGAAAGTCTTTACCAGGCCTCCGCTACTACTACCCGATCTTTAGGATTGTACTCCCCGAAATAAACCTTCTTCACCGTAGTTCTCTCCTGCTATGTTGACCCGTAGTGAGCAGCCTGAAAGAACTCTAAACTTAGACTTAGCTAAACGGATATCAGAGTAGGATCGCAAACAGAGCAATAGCGAGATTAATGAGAGAGCCTTGGGAAGAAGCAGCTTGCCCTTACCCTCACACTACGGTACATCTTCGGAGTTACGGGAGAAAGACCTCAATGAACTAGAGTAACTCTATGCAAATAAAGCCAGCAAGTTCTCTCTTCCTCACATCCAGAGTCCGAGATGCCATAACGAGTTAGAGTCAGAAAGGGACGAATAGTAGAACTAGCAAGAGGAAGTAATGTATGCAATCGTAGTATAGCCCCACTTCGACAACGAGCTGATCGAATTTACAGCAGAACAGATGATCAAAGGAAACTACGAGTTCTTAGAAAGATAACTGTCGGAGTACGGTGACTAGCTCAACAAGACCAAGTATTTGAAAGAACTCGTGAAGATAGTCTTCGATAAGGTCCCGTTCGCCGAGTCGCTCACTATAGTTGATAGACTTTGCAAAGCCTACTCATTTTACCAGATGATAGTCAAAGAAGAAAACATGAAAGTCATGCTGCATGCCAATGAGTATACGACTCGCGCCAACGTGGAATTTGACCTGCGCAGACTCTTCACTCCAGACATCCTGTACGCCGAAGCAGAAAATGGTCAGGTCGATAACCTAATATTCAATATGATTAAACCAAATATCAAGAGCACGATGGATGATACCAACATATTTTCCCTCAGTAAGATTGTACGGCTCTCCTTCCACTTCAACAAGGAGTTTGAGTACAAAGTGCAGTACTACTATTTGGAGGGACTGATGCAGGCGTTCGTGGATCCCGAGCACACGAAAAGCACCGATGCTCAGATGAGCCTAGAGAAAATCGAAGTATTGCTGAACAAGCTTCCTGTGGACATGACTACGAGGCGATTCTTGAAGATGATCAACCCCCTGCGAACGAAGAACTCTGAGTCGTTCTGGCAACTGCTCCAGGTACTAACTAGTTGAGTAATTTTAAACGTGCTATGATATATAGGTATTCAAAAAGTTCTTGGCTGAGAAAAAAGCAATGAGCCTCGACGGAAAAACAAACCTGAATCTTTTAGAGCTCTAGTCTTTGGTGGCTAACGAACAATGATGTAACTTGACTGCATACTATCTTCAATATCTTTGCATAAAATGCGTTCTTCTATTGTCTTATTGCAGTTCCAGCTATCCAAAGGTAGAAGTTTTAATGGAAATGTTTCGACAAAATACATATATAACAATGAAGCTACAGCATCAGAGTCTGTCGATGTACTGATCCAGGGTGGGGATGTCTTCCTTAAGACCCTTTCTCTTTCTGATGGACTTGACCAAAGTTTCAGCCTTGGATCCAGCATCCAGAGGCAGGTCCTTGATCAGTTCCCAATGATCGAACACACACTGAGGGAAAGCCTTGCCCTGAGTGAAGCCTCTGAGGGCACCGGTGAAACCGAAGGATTCGGAGACAGGCAGGTAAGCCTTGACGAGGTTCAAGGGGGTACCAGAGATCTGTTCCTCCTCAATAACCTGACCTCTTCTCTGATTGAGGCACTGGTAGACACCACCCATAGATTCCATGGGAGCAGTGATCTCGCACAAGAAGATGGGCTCAATCAAAGTGGGGGTAGAGACGAGCTCAGCAGCGTAGAAAAGTCTACGGGCGCAAGGCAAGAGTTGGCCGTCACCTCTGTGGATGGAATCAGCGTGGAGTTCGCAATCCTTGATGTTAACTCTCATACCTCTGAGATTTTCGTCAGTGAGGATACCGTTCTTGGTGGACCACTGGAAGGCAGAGCAGATGGACTGCTTGACTTCGTTCATGTAAGCAACACCCTTAGTCAAGTCGACAACGACGTTGGGGCCGTTGTTCTCGGGACCGAAGCACCAGATCTTGACGGCATCATCCTTTTCCCATCCAAATTCGTCACAGAGCTTTTTAGCTCTGAGCTTAGGATCGTCATTGGGGCCCATGTCGCCCTTCTCGATGAGTTCGTGGAGCTCATCGGCAAGAGGCTCGCAGTTAGCGAAGATTCTGTTGTGCTTGTTCTGGGACTTGGTCATGACATCCTGGGAAGAGCTGCTGGTGATGGTCTCCTTGTAGGTAACGACGGGGTCGGACTTGATGAGTTCACACTGGGCATAGTCCTTTTCGAGATCGTTAAGACAGATTTCAACGTGGAGCTCACCACAACCGGCGATAACGTTTTCACCAGTTTCTTCGATGCTGCAGACGACCAACGGATCAGACTTGGAAAGCTTCTTGAGTCCGTCAACGAGTTTGGGGAGATCGGCGGGGTTCTTGGGAGCGACAGCGACACGCACGACAGGAGACACGGAGTACTTCATGGATCTGATGGCGTGGGCTTCGGGGTGATCGGAGATAGTACCAGTCTTCATGAGGTACTGATCGACACCGACGAGGGCAACAGTGTTACCGCAAGGCACATCGGGGATGTACTCGACGGTTCTGCCCATCATAAGCACGGTTCTCTGGATGTTCTTCTCATAGAGCTCGGCCTTTGATCCGGGCTTGTAGTTAGCACCCATAATTCTGACCTTCTGGCCGGAAGAAACAGTACCGGAGAAGACTCTACCGAAGGCGTAGAAACGTCCCTTATCGGTTGAGGGCACCATCTTGGAGATGTAGATCATGAGGGGACCCTTAGGATCACAGTTTCTCATGGCCTGGGCGCAAGCGTCCTCCTGGGGACCCTCATACAGATAAGTGGTTCTGTATCTCTGGGCGACCTTGGGTGAGGGGAGATGGAGAATCATCATCTCAAGGAGGGTATCAGCAGCATTGAGCCATCTGCTCATGACGAGCTTAAGGAAGGCCTTGCCGGTAAGTTCTCTCTCTTCAGAGTTGACCTTGATCTCAAGGGAAGTGAGCATCTTGTTAACGAGATCCTTCTCGCCGTCCATGATAGCGTTACAGAGCTTGCAGATAGGATCCATGATGAATTGGGCAAAGGCTCTCTTGATGGGTTTGCCGTTCTCGGAGTTGTTGTCAGATCTCCACTTCTTGCCTTCGGCATCGAAGAAGTTGTCACCCCAGAGCTTAATCATCATCTTGCCGAAGTCAGTGTTGAACTTCTTGGAGTAGATTCTGGCGAACTTGGTCAGAGTGAAGGCCCACTGGTCCTTACCGGAACCGAAGGCGACGTTACCTTTGCTGGGCTCGATGAGGACTTCACCCATATCTTCCTGTTGATAGGTGGAGATGATAACGTTAACCATATCCACGACTCTGATGAAGTTTTGGTACATAGCCTCACCGTCGAGCTTGAGCTCGAGGATGCTTCTGTCAATCTTGTTGACCATCAGCACGGGTCTGATCTTCTCACCCATAGCCTGTCTGAGCACAGTCTCAGTCTGCACGCAGACACCTTCGACGGTGTCGACGACGACCAAGGCACCGTCAGTGACTCTGAGGGCAGCAGTGACTTCGGAGGAGAAATCGACGTGGCCTGGGGAGTCGATGAGGTTGATGAGGTACTCTTGTTCGACACCGTTCTGGTCAATATCGTACTTGTAGTACATGGAGACACCGGTGGACTTGATGGTGATACCTCTTTCCTTTTCGTCTTCTCTGGTGTCGGTGTACCTGGCGTCACCGGCGACCTTACCGGCAATGATACCGGCCTTGCAGACGAGGGAGTCGGAGAGGGTGGACTTTCCGTGGTCGACGTGGGCAATGACAGACATGTTTCTGATGTTGCTCTGCTTGTCCATGATGGCTCTGATTTCTTCGATGGTGAAGTTGACCATGTTGAAAGAGTGTTGTTTGAGGTTGTTGTTTCGGTAGGGGATAATAATTATAAAGTGGCGAGATCAACAATAGGCATATCAAGGTAGAAACTAATCAAAGATTTACGAAATCTGCGATATCGTGCCAATGTTGGTCCAATAAATTATTATTGCGTGTCCTAGCCTTGTTGCACATAGAAATTAAAAGAAACAACATACATTGCTAGTCAGCCGTCCCTAAATACAAACACTATACACCCAATCACCCATTCCCATTTTATTACCTAAACTATGTCCATTATCTATCCCGACTCTACCTTTTTCTCATTCTTCACTGTTCTCTCATCCCATAAACTAAATCCTTCAGTTTCCCACCCTTCTCTCATCCTGCCTCTTCACTCCACATTACATTCGGACTCATCAAAACGAACCACCTTTCCCAAATCCTTGTAGTCATCCCTGATATAGGGGGTTTTTTTTCTCACCTTCAACAGTACCCCTTGGCCACATCAGTTATCCTTCCCTGGATTTTGCCTAGCTTTTCCGAGAAGGAGCCACCTGATAACCTCAGGGGTCCCACTTGGGTCCATTCCGAATTGATTTGGCGGATTGGACCCAATGTCTAATTCTTTTGTTAGCACTAAAAATAATTGTCAAAGACTTATCCTAAAGTAGGTGTAGTCATGTAGATTGCAGGCTTAGCTTATGAATATAATACGATACGACCCTGAAACGATTCTTTGAACAGACTAATGTAGAACTGTTTATCCAAGTCAAATGCCATCCTAACGCCTTCATTATGAAATACGGAATTTCAGCAACTAAAAGTCAATACTTAGTCAATAAGTCCTCAAGCACGTCTGCAGTGTACTCCGCGTCTGCCTTGCTCAAGCACAGGGGAGGTATGATCCTGAATACGTTCCCGAGCACTCCTCCCTTACTGATCAATAAGCCTCGATCCTTGGCAGCCTCGAAGATGTCTACTGCCAGATCTGCTGCTGGTTCCTTGGTCTCCTTGTCCTTTACAATCTCGATACCGATCATAAGTCCCTTGCCTCGTACATCTCCCAACACTCTAGACTTCTTCTGGATCTCCAACAGTCTACCTTTGAGGTATCCACCCACATTTTCAGCATTTTCATCAAGTTTCTAGTCTCGGATGATCTTGAGTACTTCCATGCCGATTCTGCATTGCAGTAGGCCTCCACTGAAGGTATTAAAATATACCTTTTTGATAGTGTCCATGATTTCCTTGCGTGTCGCAACGGCAGCCATAGGGAACCCGTTTCCGATTCCTTTAGCCAGCGTCACAATATCTGGCTTGACTCCATGCATTCTGAACCCCCAGAAGTCCTTGCCGATTCTACCAAATCCTGTTTGGACTTCATCAGAGATGCACAGGCCCCCATAAGAACGAACAAGTTTATACATTTTTTCTAGGTAGGTCGGAGGCAGCGGTTGCAGGCTACCAACTCCCATGATCGGCTCGGCGATGAAGGCTGCTATTTTCCCGCTGGTATTGCACATAAGGGTTTGTTCTGCATCCTTTATGTAGCTGTCCACGTCTTGGAAGAGTCCTCTGTACATCGAAGGATATGCGATCTTTTAATTATCATATCCTCTGACCATAGGCTGGTTCCAGGTGCCCACATTGGTGATGCTCTGGCTGGTTCCGACCAGACCATGGTATCCGTTTCTAATACTGACTACTTTGCTGGCTCCAGTGTAGAGTCTACTGATTAGCATAGCAAAGTCATTTGCTTCAGCACCACTATTCGTCAGGAATACTGTGTCAAAACCTTCACCGAGTCTTTCCGAAAGCATTTTGCAGTATTAGCCCTGATACTGCTGGTAGTAGATGGAAGAAATATGCATAAGCTTGGCAGACTGGTCCTGAATGACACGAGTGATGCGGGGGTGAGAGTGTCCGCAGCTGACGGTGGCGATCCCCGAGGACAGGTCGATGTACTGTTTACCAGTGTGGTCGAATAGATACTGGCGATAGCCTTCGGTTATGAGGAGAGGTTTTTTGTAGTAGGCAAAATAGAACTCAGGCATGTGGGTTTTCCTGAGTTTGATGACTTCTTCAATAGAAGGGCCGGTGTAGGGTTCGGGTATGTGGCTGCATGGGGGCATGAGTGGTTTAGCTGAGCTAAAAGGTCTGAGACACTTGCTTAGCATCTGAAGTGTGGAGTGGTCAAGAAGTCTAGTAGATATTTTTATATTGATTAATTTGGATTGGAATAAAAAATCAGCCAAACGCTGAAATTAGACATCTTCATGAGTGTGAGATAGGGAATAATGAATAGATGAAGGTTGCTGAATACTGCTTTGCTGTCATGATCAATACATATTAGATGACATCACTCAAAAATAACTGTCGCCTTTCCGGGGTTGGTATTGTTCACTGAGTCTACCCACACCTTGTCTTTGCTCGTCACATCTTTCACTTCCACAATCTAAAATTATATCCCACCATTTTATATTCATATGATTGGTTCTTTACCTTCACTTATACTCCGAACTCCTTCACGATCCTGCGTTAGAAAATCTTCAATAAGGCATGCTCGTCGAAAGGTAGATGTGTTGCCAACACCTCAGCTCCCAGAGTCTGATACTCCTTTAGCACAAAGCTTCCGAACTTCAGGGCATTCACTTTCTCGTTCTTGTCTTCGATAGCCAGATGCACCTTCCAATCTCCTTTTGGGGCGTTGTTCTCGAACTCCATCTTGGACAACACATTCAACACAGCCAACTGGAAGGGCTGATAGTCTTTCCGGTAGATGATGTTGACCTTCGAAAACTTGTGTTCTTTATTCTTGTTAGCCTTGATAGCTTTAGCATGTGCTTCTCTCATTTTGCTCAAGAAGTCTGTGATACACTTGTGGGACTTGATGTAGCTGGATTCGATGTGGGGCATTTCAGGGAACGTAGCGTAGCCCAAGTACTTAGAGTATTTCGATGAGTCGACAACAGGCAGGAAGTAATCCAGATACATAACTTCACCGAAGTGAGGACAGATAGGGTACATTGTCAACAGCTGGTAGTACATGTAGGTTTCAATTAGTTCCTTGCAGGTGTTGCCATCAACGTGCAGCAAATACTCATCCTTAATCTTAGCCAGTTCATAGGCTGCAAACTTGATCACATCTCTGAATCTCATGTCTTCATAGGCAACCAGAGTCTCCTTGACGATATCCAACACTTTATTTTCGAACACCTTATCGAAGTATTTAGTTTCGTCATTGATTGGGTCAGCCAGCGTTCTCATTTTGCCTAGATGCTCGGAAGCTTTTTCGATGTAGTGGTCAATGGCGGCCAGATGCATGATGGCCCCGTTGGCATTCTCGTGTGTGAAGTTGGCATCGTCCAGGGTGTCTCCAGCAGTGGCGCAGGCAAACCTGGAAGCATCTGCTCCATATAGTTTGCAGACATCATCGACTGTTAAGAAATTGCCCTTTGACTTGGACATTTTTTATCCGTCCAGCATGATGTATCCGTTGCAGTAGAATCCTCTGGGCCATTTATCGGGTTGATTCTCCCAAATAGCGGCATGATTAAACAGCGACATGGTTAGATGATTCTTGATCAAGTCCTTGCCTGAACATCGTAGGTCCAAAGGATACCAATAGTTGAACTCGCTCTTCATGATTTTCAGCTTAGCTTCCGGAATAGGGCCAGCAACGTAGGGAGCGTCCAAGAAAATATAGTCCCAGACATGACCATTTATATCAGAAAATTTGATACCTAATAGCCCTGCTTTAGTACCATCCAGGTTTCCTTGTAGGTAATGGGCTACAGTATAGTAGGCCATATAGATCGTACTGTCAGATAATGACTAGATCAGGAACCTATCGTCGAAAGGCATTTTGGTACCCAGACCGAACGATCTCGAGCAGCCCCACTCCTTGATCCACTCGACAGTTCCAGTGAATTCCTTTAGAACATTGGCTCCATTGGTCTTGAAGTTCTTCAGGTGCTCTCTTATCTTGTTTTTCCAGTCCTCGTTAGCATAGTTCAGGTACCATTGATCCAGAAAGGTCACAACGCATTCATCACCAGAACGGGCGATAACCTTTCCATCAGGCTCACTATATGATACAGCTAATCCAGCATCAATTAGTTCTTTCTCGACCAGCTCCTTGGCTTCATTGACCTTTTTGCCTGCATGGTTTCCGACCAGCATTACTCCTTCGTAGAAACCCTTCGTGTAGCACAGATCCTTAGCTTGGGCCAATAAAGCGGTGTCATTCTGACCCTTAATCTTAAAGTCTTCGCATGCTTTGACAGCTGCCAGCTTTCCCAATCCTGGAATGTCGATAATCTCAACAGGCTCCAGCTTTACCATGTCTTCAGTGATGCCATACTTTTCCCTCAGAGCCTTCTTGTTTCGCAAGTCACTCAATGCAGCCCAGTCATCAGGTGCGTCGCTAGGTACACTTGTTACCACACCGGTTCCTTTAGTCATAAGGATTGTCATCATAGGCAACGCGTAAATGATAGGGTATTTGCTCAGTGGTGCCTTCAGAGCCAGACCCATTAGTTGGCTGCCTTTGAAGGTGCCTAAATTTTATGTTTGTCTCTCAGTCTTAGTCAGTCCTTGGAAACTCATGTTTCTGGCTGATCTCTCCGAACAAATGAAGACTTCGTCATTCTGCATTTCGAAAGCATGGTACTCGCCATCGGGCAACAGGTAGCAGTTGGTCTGGCCATACATAGTTTCAGGCCTTAGGGTAGCAGCGACCAAGAAAATCTTTCTATCTTTTAGTCCAGCATTTACTAAGACTTCATTAGGCTCTGCGACCTGCAGCTTTACCAAAGTGTACTCCTTGGGATTGATGCCTTCGCCCTCAGCTCGATCGTGATCGGCGCACATTTGATTATCCTTGGGGGAAAAGATACTCGGCCTAAGCAGGTGAAGGAAAATTAAAAACTTGTGAATCGCAGAAGTTACCTCTTGCCGAATTTTAAGTATCCTCTCTCTTTCAACTTGTTAAACTGCCATTGGATAAAGGAGTCGTAATAGGGGTTCAGGCTGGTTGTGATGAAGGACCTGTCGAAGTCTACGAAGGCTCCAAACCTGGCGATATCTTGTTTGCCGAAAGGCGGGAAGTAGTGGCACCAGAATTCGGGATCCACGAACTTTTCAATGATTTTCTGCTCGATACCCATCTGCTCCAAAATTTGGTACTGGGTCTGTCTTCCTGTTTTCTTCAGTTCAGCCTGATACGACTCCGGCAATTTCTGTGGATTTCCATACTGTTCCAATTCATGCTTCAGCTTTTGTGCAGCAGCGCAGATAGGCATCCCTGTGAGTTTAATTAGATGTCAATATTTTCAACATTACCTGTGCAGTGGAAGCCGAAGGGGAACAGCACGTTGAAACCGCGTAGCTTCTTGTAGCGGGCGTTGAAGTCACACTTGGTCAGGGAGTATCCGTGGCCCAAGTGCAGGCGTCCGTTCATGTAGGGGTAGGGGAAAGTCTCGAAGTATTTGGGCTTGTTGTGGTCAGGGTCGATGCGTGCGAAGTTCTCGCGCTTCCAGATATACTGGGCCCTGTGCTCGAAGTCGATGAGTCTGTCTCGCTTGGCGGTGTTCTTTTTGGATTCAGCGGGTTGTACTTCCATGAAGAGGCGTGCACGGTAGGAGAGTGAGGATATGGACTTGTGTATAATATTAGTTAATCTCAGCATTATAAGGGTTAGGGACTTTAGGCAAAATCCTGTTTTAAATGTTATTTTTTATTTAATCAATATTGCTTATTGAATCACGACTAATTCTTTTAGGGCCAACTATTATTCTTTTATGAGTTACCTCGAGGGATAAGCAGTACTACGGTTAAGGTCTTTAATCTCATTCAACCGCTCACTGTCCCTGTATAACATTTAGTGCCTGGCTACAGATCACTGAATTAGGGGCGGCCTACTTGATATTTTAGCCGTGCATACTGATTCCCATCCTAGTTTGATTTTGGGACTGTTTTGTTCCCACAAGCAGCTTATATTAATAAAACCCTCACTAACCCCTAGTCCTACCTGCATCCAATGGACCTCATCAACTACTACTAAACCATCCACACGCCCTCCACATCCTTATAATAACTCAAACGCATCGTCCGTGAAAGACTCCTCGCAGATACAGAGTCCAACATCAAATTCACATAAAAGTCTATCAATCAAAACGAACTTATTGGGGTTTCTCTCGTATACCGCCACGGAATCATCGACGTATTCTGCCGCATGCGAGTCTGTCTGGAAAACCTTACAATGCACATCACAATTTTCTTCATGAAAGGCGTCGAAATCCTGGCGTTGAAGCCTCGCAATCACCGACTAGCGTTCATGCGCGATGTCCTCAAATTCAACTCAGAGTAACGGGACTTCATGCTCAAACTCGATCCATTAAAAGGAACCATCGCTCTCTCCAAAATACTTAAACTCCCCCAAGAATAAGACAACCTGCCGACCTTGATTTCGGAAATATGCGGACAGTGCTTCGATAATATCGGCACCCACACCCAAGTCATCGATAAGCTCATCAAGGATCTGTTCAGCGTCGACTCTACCCTCAACGAAAGCCCAGATATTCTCAGACTAATCAAGTGCATTCAGCTCAGCGATAAGTACTCGTGGCTCGGCATCAACAGAGAATCCCCTCACTAAGGAAACGTGGAGAATGACGTTAAAGACCCCAACGTATTCGCAAGCTCCAAAGGCAAGTATTTCAAGTGTTCGGACTGCTACCCCGTGAAGATGCACCAATTCAGAAGGAATGCCCCAAAAATCAAACCTCCCAAGCTGAGCAGACTGAGTGAAATATTTTTGGGCCAGCCGACTCGTAAAGTTGAAGAGTTTGTACTGTTCAGCGCGAGAGAAGATGACAGTCTGGCCAAGGTGCTGAAGCTGAAGTCGGCAGAGGACAATAAGAAAGAACTATACGTTACTATCCTGAAAGAGGAAATGATCCAGAAAATTAAAAGGACGCTGGATCCTACCAAGAAAATGCAGCAGATCATGGTCGAAGTCCCCCAATAAGGGTCGATACTGCTCAACTTCGAGAAACTGGAAGGAATCCAGAAGGAACGACACAAGTACGAACTCTCTCTCGTCAAAGAGATGGCCACCAAGTAGTCGATCTACATAGGCAGATATTTTTACATCGAAGGGCTCAATACCGAATACAAAGTCACCAACATGGTCAATTATAAGTTGTTCAACGACGTCCTCGAAAGCAATAGCAGGACTATGTCTTTGTCCACCCGTCTCCATCTCTTGGGAAACGTGGTCGGCGGACTCGTCTACCTGCGCAACCACAATGTTCTACTCATGAATCTGAATCCCAAAATGATTCGCGTGCGAAAGAATCATCAAGTCTGGCTCTCGGATCTCTCCCGCAGCTATCATTGTGAGCTCGCCTTCACGCCCAAGCGCGAGAGAATTCCCTCCCCAGAAGGCAGCGATCCAGTGGAGCGTTTCTAGAATTGGCCATACATACTTCCTCCAATCTGTTCGTAGAGGAATGTGAATTCGGCGACCTATCCTTTTGAGCCCAACTTCTAGAAGTATGATGTGTACTGTTTCGGGAACTTGATGTACGAAACAGTGTTCGGGAAGTCACCCTTGAGTATGCTGGGTACCAAGATGTTCGAGAAGATCAGCACGATGCATTTCAAGAAGGAGACTTACGAGAACGAACTGAAGCCTTTAGTGACTCGGAGGCTGGTGGTGGGACTGGACAAATTTAAGGACTATGGGCAATAGGTGTCTCTGCGGTTGTTCGGACTGTTTTCGCTGAAGTGCATGGACATCTATTACGCTTCGAATGCCAACGAGGGGTCTGATACTTTCAGGAAGCTGCCTTACCTGGATTGGCTGTTGATAATTTTTAACGAATTCACACGGATCCTGGTGAAGCTGTGAGGGTTAATTTTAGAGGATAAGTGATTGGCGTTGGCTGGATGCGCAAGTAGAAGAGAAAGATACTGAAGTGATACCGATAGATGGATTGTTCATATATATAGAAATCATCGGTGCAGAACTGCATATTATCTCCTGCCCGTAATCCCAAATATCGGCACCTATATACAAATTAAGGCACAGGCAGTCTACTTTATAAAGACCCTCGCGACAATAAAAGGGATTTTCGCTGGCCCACCGTAATAATCAATATACATTTCCCCAATCGATTTCAACAACGAAAATGAACTACAGCTTCAAGAGCATCAAGACCATTCCTTCGGCCAAGGACACCATCAACATCGTCCTCTCCAAGACCCAGAGAAAAACACCCACCGTCGTCCATCCCGGTTATGCCATCTCCAGAATCAGAAGCTTCTACATGCGCAAGGTACCTCCCCACAATTCATTCTCTCCTCCAAAACATCGATGCGCCATAGATCAAATTCTGCGAGGAATCTATCAATGAAAAGCTCACCGAAATCCTCGAGTCCTTCCCTAAGGTTGAGGACATCCATCCCTTCTATGGTGACCTGATCAACGTCCTCTACGATAAAGATCACTACAAACTCGCCCTCGGCCACATCAAGGCCAGCAAAAACATGATAGAAAATCTAGCCAAGGACTACCTGAAGCTCGTGAAGTACGCAGACTCTCTCTACAGGTGCAAGAGTCTGAAAAAGGCTGCACTTGGTAGAATGTGCACCATCATAAAGAAAATTGGATCCTCCCTTGCCTATCTCGAAGAAGTCAGAAAACATCTTGCAAGACTCCCTTCTATCAACCCTTTCGAAAGAACAATCCTAGTCACGGGTTACCCCAACGTTGGTAAATCCAGCTTTGTCAATAGCGTGACAAAGGCTAATGTGGAAGTGCAGCCTTACCCCTTCACGACTCAGGCTCTCTACGTCGGGCATACTGATTACAAGAACCTGAGATTCCAGGTGATCGACTCACCAGGTATCCTGGATCACCCTCTTTAACAGATGAACACGATCGAAATGCAGTCGGTCACTGCCTTAGCCCATCTGAAATCCTGCATCCTCTACTTCATCGACTTGTCTGAACAGTGCGGCTACAACATCAACGAGCAGATTCATCTCTATGAGAACATCAAGCCTCTCTTCAAGAACAAGCCTGTCCTTATCGTATTCAACAAGACCGACATCAGAAAATTCGAAGACCTAAGTGCAGCTCAGGCCAACTTGATCCAGAGTTGGTTGACCGAACACAATTTCCAATCCATCTCTATGAGTGCCTTGGAGAAGGATGGCACTGAACAGGTCAAGGAGAAGGCTTGCGATCTAATCATGGAAATGAGAGGTCAACAGTCAGTTGACAGCCTTTCTGGAGGAAGCAAAGTGATTCGTCATGAGGAATCATTTTTGAGGGGAATCTATGTCTCCCAGCCTAAGCCTAGAGACAACAAGGAAAGACCATGTGTGGAACCACCAAAGAAAATCAAAGTCGAGAAGCCTACGATTAGGGAGATCGAGGAACTGAACGGCGGAGCAGGAGTGTTCAACTTCCCGATCCAGGAACAGTACATCCTACCCAACGAGTGGAAGTATGATGAGCCCCCTGAAATCTTCAACGGCAAGAACATCGCTGATTTTGTGGACAATGACATTTGGGAAAGACTCGGCGAGCTAGAAAGAGAAGAGGAAATGATCGCTAACATGGAGTCCATGAAGATCGAGGAAGAAGACATCGAGATAGGCGAGGATAGGCAATTAGCCTTCAAAGAAATCCAGAAGAAGAAGCATGCATTCAGGACTGAGCATAAACTCAAGAAGGGCAAAACAGCCCACCCTACCAACAAAAAACTCGAGGATCTCATCGAAGTGCTCGAGGAAAGGGGTATCGAGACCGATGCACTCGAAAACCGACTACGCAGCGAAAGCAGAGCAAGGAGCATGCGTGGCGAACGCAGCAGAAGCCGAGGCGATATGATGGACGAAGGAGAAGAAGTGGAGGAGAGACTGGCTGAGAAGCTGAGAGAGAAGTCAAGATCGAGGAGCAAGGGATACCAGCGGGAAATTAGCGTTATGGAGAAGGTAAGAAAATCGATGTTATAGTAACTGGATATTGTTGGCGTTTATAGAAAATCAATCTGGAGAAGGACAAACGAAGCAAGAAGTGGAGGTACGAGGGGAAGGCAGGCGAGACAGATAGACGTATCCCTGTGGCTATGCCCCGGCATCTGTACTCGGGAAAGACAGACAAGGGCACGAGAGACTACAGATGAGATCAAGATTTCTATTTAAAGTGCAACGAATGGTTTATACTGTGTTATTTTTATTGGAACACACATTTCCTATTATCAGGATATCATGGGAGAAGTTTGATAGATGGGGTCAGTAACTTCCAGATAAATCGAGAAGTGCCGCAGATTAAAATAGAAGCCTCGTTGGTGGCTCCAGGCTCTAGGCATACACAGCAAATCAGAAGATACTTCGGGATACCCCACCTCGCGATTACTGAGTTCCGGAAGGTCTATCTACAATTTTATACCTACAGTTTCATTTTAGCATCTGATATCCCTATTTCGAAGCATCATATTTAAAAAGCTCCAAACACACCCAATAAATCGTATAATAGACATATCCTCTTTATTCTGAAACTTCCTATCCATGGGCTGCGACATCTCATCAGCTGAAACTCCAAACAACACCCTCCGCTTCAGAAATGGCAGGTTCGAGAACATCCATGCTGGCATGAACCCGCGTCCCGAGACCCTGTCCTAGTTCTCAATAGATCCTACCGTCAAGAAAATCATTTGGGATATCATCAGAACCGACAATGTTCAGCAGCTCGCCTATTACCTCGACGAAGAAGGTAACATCCGTGCTTTTTCACGTTTCTATTGATATGTTTATAGATGTTCCCGTCAATGCTGAGCTCCAAGTGTTCGAGTCTTACTGGACTTTCACCCATTTCTGTGCCCGATGGAATGCCGTAAAGTGCTTAAACTATGTCCTGAGAGAGTTCTTTGAGCACGAGCCGTAAAAATATGTGAAGTACATCAACATGAGAACGATGGAAGGATACACTGCTCTACAACTCACTGTTATGTGGAATGCTACCCAGTGTTTTACATTGCTACTAGACTATGGAGGGATCGACCTGTCTTTGCGTGATAACAAAGGTGCAGATGCACTCACTGAGGCGCATAATATGAAGCGAGCAGAAATGATCCCGGTGCTTCAGACCTTCCGCCAGCAAGGAATCTATATGATTAACGTAGCCACAAAACAACTTCGCAAGTAAAACGATCTCGACCAACTACTGGTTTCCACTGAGGAAGAAATCGAACAGCAGTCGAAGAACAAACGCAAATTCGACGGCAACCTCAGAGCCCAATACCTGCAAAACTTTAAGATCCAGCAAGAAGAGTCCTTCAGAAGGCAGCAGTAGGAGATGGCAAGGCTGGCTGAGCAGAGTAGAGTCGAAACCATAAGGATTGCCGACGAAAAAAGACAGCTCTTGGAAAGACAAAGACTTCTAAAAGAGGAGATGATGCGGAAAGAATTGGAGGAACAGAATAGAAAAGCAGCCGAGGGTTCAGTGAAGCAGGCTTTGGTCCAAGAACAAGCATTAAAAGAGGCTACCCTGAAAAGGCAAAAGGAGTTCGAAGAACAACAGAGGCAAAAGGAACGCGAAATCGAAGAGCAGAAGAGACTCTACTTGCAGAAACAAAAGTAATTGCAGCAGAAACAAGAGCTGGAAATGAAGAAAATCATCGATGAGCAGAAGAGGCTAGAGGAGTAAAGACTGACGCGGCTCAAGAAGGAGCAGGAAGAACAGGCGAGGCGAGAAGCCGAGAAGAAGAACATTGTCGGCGGGCTGTCCCCCGAAGAGGTAGAGATGCAGAGGAAGATTCAGGAACAAAGAGAGTTACTCAGGAAGCAGCTGGAGGAAAAGAAAATCCAGATTCAGAACCAGGCCAACAACAATAATGCTCCAGTACAGACTACCGTCAACATTGGATCGAAGTCGAATGGTGTGGGCCAGTGTCCCCAATAGTTCAAAGCTATGTATGATGATCTCTTGGCGAAGAAAAAGAACTTTGTCGATGCTAGCTTCCCACCCAGAATCGAAACACTCGGAGAAGCTAAGAAAATTGATAAAGATATGAAGTCGTCGGTATGGCTGCGTCCGAACCAAATCTTCGCAGGTCCCTTTTAGGTATTCGACGGCATCGACCCAACTGATGTTCAACAAGGCAGTTTGGGAGTTTGTTATTACCTTTCTACGATTTCCTCCTTGGCCGAAGACCAAGACAACATCAAGAAAATGTTTGTCTTTTGGGACAAAGATCTCGGGTTCTATGTCCTCAAATTTTACATTCACGGCAAGCCCACAAATATCGTGGTCGACGACTATATCCCATGCTTCCAGGGCACCAATGAGCCTATGTTCACCAAGCCCAAAGGCAATTAAATTTGGGTGATGTTGTTAGAGAAGGCATGGGTGAAGAACTTCGGCAGCTACCTGGCCGCAGAAGCAATGTCCCCCGACACCATGATGTAGGATCTCACAGGAGCACCTAGTAAAGGGATTTGGATCGAGGACGCCAACAAATAATTTGCAAATATGGTTGAATATGATAAGGAGTAATATTTACAGGTTCTTACTTCTCTAGATAAGGATACACCCAAAGGGATCGTTGCAGGACACGCATATTCATTACTGACTGCTTATAATAAAGATAAAGTCAAGCTTCTTCAGATCAGAAACCCTTGGGGAACCTTCTAGTGGAACGGGGAGTACAGCGATACTTCTGCGAAGTGGAATCCAGCACTTAAAAAGGCCTTAAATTTGGTCGAAGGAGGTGCTGATGATGGAGTGTTCTTCATGACTCCTTCGGAGCTTTTGCTGGGTTTTAACTACTATTCGGTCAGTATGATTTCGAAGAACTACTTTTACAACTGGGTGCCTGTAGCATCCAAGCCTGAATAGAATGTGTACTTCACTTTCGAAGTCAAGAAAAAATTATGGGTCAATATCAGATTCATCCAGAAGTTCGACAGGTTCTTGACAGACAAAAACTATAAGTATTCTCCCGTAGTCTTCGAGTACGGAAAAGTTGAAGGCCCCGAAAAGGTCGTCATGTGGGGTGAGGGAGCCGACAATAGTGTGTTCGGAGATAAGTCCGTATCCGTGCACGACGACATGTACCACGAACTCTAGCCTGCAACCTATTTCATCAGGCTAATGGTCAAATGGAACAGCACGACTGTCAATGAAGGTGTGCTTGCAGCATATACTCAATAACCCATTACGTTCACACCCATTTCTCAATAGCTGGGTCTGAAGTACTGGAAAAATATGATGAAGAATGAGATCCTATCCGATAAAATGAATGATGAAGTGTCGCCTGGCCTATTCTTTGGCCAGAAATGGCTGAAGGGCCAATACATTTTCCTGGGTTCTAACAAGAACGCGCACGCGATGGAGTTCACAGTTACCTTCAAGCCTGAGAAGTTCAAGAATAGCAAGTTGGCAACTCAGAAAGGCACGACTGCAGTGATGAAACTGCAGCTTTCTGCCAACAGCAGTTCTGAAATCGGTACGATCGACAAAATCCGTTTGGCAGATAGTTGCTAAATTGGACCCCTCAGCTTCACAATGAGAAAGGTGTGATGTTTCATGTTTTCGGTGCTTCAATTTTATGTAAGTTTCTTCGTAGATGCCGACTTATCCGGAATATCATGAGACCTGTGTAGCAATTGTATTTCTATCCGTACTAACAAATAGAAAAGTTCCCACGTACTTTTCACGAAGCTTCTCCCATGCCCGTAGTCAAACACAAGATCGTCTTCCTCGGAGACCAAAATGTCGGCAAAACATCCGTCATTACACGCTTCATCTATGACAGCTTCGAAGGCCAGAAGACTGTAAGCATACCCAACCCAACCCATCTCCATCATCCTTTCACCTTCACATAGCCAACAGTAGGAATAGACTTCCTAACCAAAACCCTCCAAATCGATAATCAAACCATCCGCCTCCAGCTCTGGGATACGGCAGGCCAGGAACGGTTCAGGTCTCTTATCCCTGGCTACATTAAAGACTCCAACTGCTGTCTGATCGTGATCGACGCATCTAACAAGTATGTTCTACACCTTAATAAGCGATACAGGGAGACAATGGAATCAGCAAATCGTTGGATTGATTTCGTGAGAGACACGAGCGGCAAGTAGGTTGTAATATTCCTAGTGATGAACAAGGTGGACTGTCCTGAACCCGAGGTCAGTGTAAGCCAAGCCAGGCAATATGCTTCAGAGAATGGGATTATGTTCGAGGAAGTTTCTGCGAAGACTGGCAAGAATATCCTGCAGCTTTTCCGAAACATCGCCAAAGCCCTAGACAAATCTAATGGAGACGAGGCTCCGAATACAGCCAGAAGCACAGCTACTAATCCAGAACCCTAGCAAAAGAAAAGCAGCGTGCAGAGAGTCGAGCTAGTGAGCAACAATAATCTAAACCCCACCCGACGAAATTGCCAATGCTGACAATCATCACCGCTAGGCTGAAATGATCCTGCTACGGGACTCACCTGTAATCACCCTTTTGATATATGTTTGTGATAGGATAGCCACTCTAATATAAACTTGAAAAATGTGCTGTGAGGTTTTAATATCGATTCAAACAATCATTTTTTCTTCTCGATCAATTGAGGCTTATATCCAGGGGTTGTGAAGTCCGTCAGCAGTTTGGCGTAGTCTTCGAATCTTGCAGTCATCGTGAAACCCCATTTATCTTTCACTTGCTGGCACATGTTCAAATCCAGCTCTGTAATCAGCACGCCGTCTCTGTTTCTAGACAGGCTGGGAGTCCGAGATCCATCTGGGGCTGCAACATAACTAGATCCATAGAAATGCCCGAAGTCTTTGTGAGCTTCTTTTCCATCACCGCTAGTGAAGGCGTTAGGGTAGTGTTCAGTTCCGATCCTATTGATACCGATGGCAAAGTAATGGTTGGCAATAGCAGCATTTCTAGCTTCAATCGACCATAAAGGTTAGGATAATCCTCCTACAGTCGCAGAAGGATTGAAGACCATCTCAGCCCCGTTGAGTCCGAAGGCCATCCAATTCAGAGGATGATGTCTTCCATAGCAAATGTTGATTCCAATCTTGCCAAAGTCAGTTTGGAAAACAGGGTGTCCGCTTAGTCCCTCCATGTAGTAAGTTGACTCATTGAAGTCCCCGACTCGAGGAATATGACCTTTCACTTGAGTACCGAGGATATCCCCATGGTTGTCAATAACTACAGCAGTATTATGGAGAGTTCCTCTTACAGGCTCTCTTTCCAAAATTGAGCTGATGATGACCATGTTATGCTTCTTGGCAAGTTGGGCTAGAGCTTGTGTAGATTCTCCGTCAATGGGCTCAGAAAATTCGACCCATGGATATCTCTCCCTGGTGCACATGAAGAAAGGGGCGTTCCAGATCTACTGCAAACACACGACATTTGCTTTCTCCATGGCTGCAGACTCAATCATCTGTGAAACTCTGTCGATGATAGCCTTCTTCTGCATGGGCACAGGATCAGTCGTCGGTTTGACAATTCTATTCTGGATTGCGGCAACCTTCACGATTCTCTGTGGTCTAGTCTGTTCAGCCAGAGCAGGAATCGAGTATTTCTTGATTTAGAAGTCATTATTGTCAGCAAATTGTTGGACCTTTTTGGGAATCGCCTGTTAAGGAGCCTTTGCCCCATAAAGGATCTTTCTAACGCTTTCGTGGACCCGAGGAGGCAAATAGGTTGAGAGGGCAGTTTCGATTCCATTGAATTCTCCATCTCTTCCGAAAAGTGCAGACTCAGGCTTCCCGCTCTAGGCTGTTTTCTTCAAAACATCTCTTTCTTGTGTGACCTTCCTTAACTCCTGAGCCAGTCTTTCCAGCTCAGCTTTAAGCTCAGCTGTTTCTCCAACAGTGTTGGAAGTGGCTTTTTAGGTTCGGTCTACCTTTTGATTCAAAGGGTTGTTAGCTGCGAGCCAGAATTTGTGTCTAGCATAAGGATATCCGAATGAGCTACGCTTGACGTACTGCCCTCTTCCTTGGTTCAGGAATTAACTACCATTCCAAACTAGATTACCTCGACTGAATGTGTGTGTTGCTTTGCCGAATACCTTGAGACCCTCAAACACGTTGTAGTCAATTTTATGATGGTGGGTATGTTTCGATATAGTTCGTTCCTGTTCGACGTCCCAAACCACGACATCGGCATCAGCCCCCTCTCTGATTGCTCCTTTATTCGGATACATGTTGAAGATTTTAGCTGCACGAGTTGAAGTTGCCTCAACAAACTGATTCTCTGAAAGCAATCCACTTCTTACTCCCTTAGTCCAAACTACCGAGAGTCTGTCTTCCAGACCGTTGAGGCCGTTGGGAATCTTTCTGAAATCATCTTTGCCCATGCGTTTTTGTTCTGTACAGAAGGTGCAGTTATCGGTGCCTACAACATCAATCACGTTGGCCTGTATCATTTTCATGAGGTGGTCGGGAGTGGAAGGGTCAGGATTCAAGGGGGGGGGACATCACATATCTAGCTGCCACATTCCAATCCTTATCCCAAAGCTTTCGACCATCAAGTGCCAGAGGGGCTGCTAAAGTTTCTGAGAAGACGAGTTTGCCTCTGAGTTTGGCCCTCTGAACTTCTTCACTTGCCAACTTACTCATCACATGGACGATGTAGACGGGACAGTGAGCATGTTCAGCGATGGTAATGGCTCTATGAACTGCCTCGGCTTCGAGATCTTCGGGCCTAGATAAATAATGACCTTCTGGACCAGTAATGCCTGCCTCAAAGAGTCGATTCTGGTTAACCTCGATTAGGTCGCCATTCTCGGCGTGGACTAAACAAACAGCTCCGAGCTCTTTAGCAACAGAAAAAGCCTTGAAAAGATCATTGTCAGAGATTCTGAGCACATTGTTATAGGCCATAAAGAATTTGAAACTCGTTATTCCCTATTCCACCATTTTCCTCATCTCTGACTCAGTGTGCTCATTCCATTCAGTGATCGCACAGTGAAGGGCGTAGTCGGAGTTAACTTTGGTGTCTGCCCAGCTCCTCCAACGCTTGTAGGCGTCGGTCAGTCGCTCGCCCTTATTCGGAATTACGAAATCGATGAAAGAAGTGGTTCCACCAACTAGGGCAGCCTTCGAGCCCGAGTCGAAGTCATCCATGGCATTGGTGCCCATGAAGGGGAGCTGCATATGCGTATGTGTATCGATTCCTCCAGGGATGATAAGCTTGTTGGAGCAGTCTATGACTTCGGCATCTTTGGGAGGAGAGATGGTGGAGGAAACCTGGACAATTTTGGAGTTGTGGATAAGGACGTCCTTGGATTCGGAGAGGTCGGCGTTGACGACTCTGCCGTTTTTGAGGAGGTAGGACTTGGGGAAGAAGAGGGTGGAGATGAGTTTGGAGCGGGTTGCGACTTTTGATAACATATCTAAGAATAGTCGAGAAATAGATGGTTTATTTTGATCTAAAAACTTGGACACAAATATAAGGTGGCCCAGATGTCTAGACGCCATATGCTAGTTTTAGAGCAGTATTTCTGATTTTAAATCTATTCCGAAAATAATCCTACAGAATTCCTACTCTCCTCACACTATGTCTTTCCTCGCTCTCCTATTTTTCCTAATCCCTCTCCTCAACGCCTATGACGTCCCCCACTCCAAGTATCTGGACAAGCTTGCCTGCGTCACCCATTGCAACCAAACCCAGATCGAGTCATGGTCCTGTAAAATATGCCAAACCATCGACCCCATGACCCATATCAAACAGATCCTCAACCCCCGCACCCTCGTAATGTGCTATGCTGCGTACTCCCCTGCTTCCGACACTATTGTAGTAGCTTGGCGAGGCACCAAGAATGCTGAAAATTGGATTGAGGACTTCGCCTTCCAGCTGGCTGATTACCCTCGCTGCAGGAAGTGTCGTGTTCACTAAGGATTTTATTTCGATTATCTTTCCGTAGAAAGAGCACTACTCGAACACATAGATTTAATCCTCAAATAGAAACCTTCTGCACAAATCCTTGTAACTGGGAGCAGTCTCGGGTCAGCCCTCGCCTCTATCTGTGCCCTTGAGCTACAACTGAGGTATCGCAAAGTAGAATAGCTGCACTCTTTTGGTTGTCCTCGAGTCGGCAACGTAGAATTCGCTGACTTCCTGTCTATGAACATCAAGGAAAGAATTAGAGTAGTGCACAACAGAGACATTGTGCCACATGTGCCTTTTCTGAGTCTGGGATATCACCATTATGGACAGGAAGTATTGTTCGACGAGGCCATGGAGACTTACACTGTTTGTGACCTGAGCGGGGAAGATCCGAAGTGTTCGAACAGGTTCGACCCCTCGTATTCGGTGCAGGACCACATCTCTTATTGGATCAAGCCCCATGACGATATCTGCTGATTGTTCCGAATCTCTTGACTGGCACCTATCCTAATTTATTGGTTAAGTCCGACTAATCGTTTTAATTTTATTCGTTTGTGGGGACAGCATAATATTTTGGCACCTAACATACCACACCTGATTAAGCCCGCATGGAGAACTACACCGTCTACGACCGTATCAAGAAGACCAAATAGGTTTCTTACTACCAGGCTGAGCTCAAGTCCGACCAGACCAAATTCACTATTCACAAGTTATCAATCAAAGCCACTTGGGAAGATCTGCTAGCCAAAAAAGACATTGTCCTCATGAAACAAGAGAAATTCCCCTTCCTGCCCCGTATACACGAGATAATCCGGGACTCCGGCAGGTTCCACATAGTGACTGAGCAGCTGACTGGCAACCTCGACGACCTGCGTAAGTCCCCCGAGTTCAAGCATCCTACTCCGATGAGTTTGCGAAGATTAGTATAAATGGGCACTCAGATGTTGGAAGCAGTCAGAGCCATGCACGACAACAACGTACCTATGAGCAATCTGCGCCCAGAATGCTTCTTTTTCGACGGCAAAACCCTCAAGATGGCTCACTTCAACAGCGAAAACGCGCAAGACGTGTCCAAACTAGATTTCTTGGAGTGGCAAGATCTAAAGTATCAAGCCCCTTAGAATGTGATGAGCAGCAAACCGGTCGACAATAAGTCCAACCTATTTTCAATCGGGTGTATCTTGGGTTAAATCCTCCTGGGCGAGACTCTTATGCACGCCAAGTCTAAAATGTAGTATATGTATGCAATCACAAGGCTGTTTCCTAATGCATCCAAACACGATCGTGATCTTTCAGAAGAAGAAATTCGAAGTACGTTTGGTTACAGGATCCGTAACCGATGCTGTAACCAGCTCGCTGATATTCTGAGCGACATGGTCAAAGTGAGCCCAGCCGAAAGAATAGGGGTGGTGTAAGCCCTCAGTAAATTTCAACTGCTAAATCGCAATAGCTTGCAGCCGCAGCCACCCTTAGTAGAGTCAAAGATCTCGCCAATCGCCTAGAAGTTAAATACAAGGCAGAGTGTAGAACTTAAAAAGTCTATCTTCGCCTAAGGGATCACTGAGGCTGAAAAGATGGACAAAATATAGGAACTTAGCTCTATTAAGAAGAAGGAAATGACAGCAGAGGATGTGAAAGAAAGGAATAAAGATACAATTCGCACAAAAGCAAAGGCGCCAAATGCCTAAACCCGCCAAGACGCCAGAGTACCACTAGTCTTATCTTCAGTGGCTCACGATGAGATTCACTTTAACTTCGGGCAGGACGACAGTGAAACTATCGACAAAATGCTGGAGATCCTCAAGTTGACTAAGCCTCTCAGAGGCGAACGCAATATAGACGATGATGTGACTCAAGCTTTGATAATAAAGAAATCGGAGGCACCAGAGCTGCCGACAGCTAACCTCGTGAACCTGCGGGGGAGGGCGAACGTGCGACCAAATAGACCTCAACTGACTAATTTCGCTCTGCAGGAAGGAAACAATTTGGGAGTGCAGCTGGGGTCTTCGTTCCTGAGCGAGAGTGACCCATTCTGAGATGATATTATTTTGTCAAGGCAGTTTCTAGTACTAAAGTCGAGAAAAATAACAGTCCAATTTAAAACTAACATTCTCTAGATACTACATCAGTTCTCCAGATCCTGCATTCGAAGTTCCAGTTCCCGGATCTCCTTCTTCATCTAATCGTTCAGTTTTTTGCGATCGTTCAGTTCTTTGATCAGTTCTTCCTCCCTCGGATCGCTCTTATTCTTCTTATCGTCTTCCGCTCCCTTCTTCTGTCCTCCGTCTCCACGCGTCTGCAGACGCAATTTGTTGATATCTTTGATCAGTTCCACATTGTCCTTCATGATTCTGATGTTGTCCTGCTTGTGGATCTCGTTGTCCTTCTGCAGGTTCTTCTTCAGAAGGTTCACTGATTTCTCCAGGTACTTCTTCTGGTTCTTGTACTCCTGCTCGATCTCGGAGTCCATCTTGACTTGGTTGATGTTATGGGTCACGAACTTCTTGTTCAGGTTGTCCACCTCAGCCTTCAGCTTGCTCTCATCCTGGATGTATTGTACTGCCTGGTAGACTGCATCCTTGAACTGCTTGATCTTGACATTCTGGTAGCTTATGCGGGATCGTTGTTTGGCGATTTCGTTCTTGAGGTTCTCTTCGTTCTTGAATAGCTCGGCCACGAACTCTGCCAGCCCTGAGTTGAGACTGTTGAAATGCTTGAGCCGTTTGTCCATATTGTTGGTCTATGCCTTCATGTCTGCGATTTCACGCTCCCTTGGCCCGATGTCTTTTTTGAGCTCTTTGATCTTGTGGTCCAGGACATACTTGAACTTCTCGAGCTCCTGCGATTTCTTTTTCAACTCATAAATCTTGCGTTCGTTCTCGCCGATCGTCTTGTCGCGCTCCTGGATAATTGACGATTGTGCCTCAATTTATTTGATCAGAATCAAGTTAGCTTCTTCCAGCCTCACAATTTCATCCTCATTTTCTCTCTTCTTCTCGGTGTGTCTTTCCTTCTCTTGATCTTTATCGCTGATTTTCTTCTTGGTAATCGACACTTCGCTGTTGGCTCGTAACGATGCTTATGTCAGGTTATCCACTTGCTTCGCATTTTCATTCTCTAGTTTCTTGAGTTCCTCTTCCTTCTCTTATCTAATCTGGTTCATTATTTCCGCATGCCTCTTGTTCTCTAGTTTGATGGCCTCCTGCAGATCCATTTTTTCTTTGCGTTTGCTCTCCTTTAGCTTGTGATACCTATCCTTGAGCATCTCGAGTTCCTTCGCCCGGTCCATCTCGAACTGTTTGATTTCGCGCTCGTACTGAGTATTTTCGTGTTCTTGCTCGTGCTTGAGCTTGTCATACTCTGCACTGAGTTGCATGACGTTCCGGGACTGATTGGAGTCGTATTGTTGGAGTCCGTTTTCAAACTCATCCTTCTTGGTTTTGATCTCTTCCTCAAATTTTTTCTTCTGTAGATTCTTCTTTTCGATGAGTGCGTTATACTTCTGGATAAATTGCTGTTCGTCCGAGTGGTACTTCTCACGCAGCTGTTTAGGTGTCTCGTCGCGCGAGCCCAACAGAGAAGGGGCGTTGTCCAGATCATTCTTCTCTTGCTTAGTTGTCTCAATCTCCGACTTTAAGGAGTCTAGGTCCGACTTGAAAACCAGAACCTCATTCGAGTAGTTCATCGTGTCTTTCAGCTTTTATCCTTTCGCTTCTTTGTCTCGGATCTCGAAAACCATCAGACAACCATCACGTCCAGCTGATATGACATACTTGTCGTCGGAAGTTATTCTCAACTTCTCGACTCCACGTTCGTCATGGGCTTGGAACTCCTCGACATGCTGTGACAAAGGGAACTTATAGCATCTGATGGCGCCTGCCTTTTACTTGTCATCGACGCCTGTGACCAGGATTCGCCCAGTGGAAGGGAAAGCAATCTGCCCAGCGTTATTCTGAGTTAAATCACGCTTGTTCTCATTACCCTCTAGAGTTATTTCCTTGAAGACTCTTTCATTGCTGTTGCTCACCGCTCCGACTGCAAAGATCTTGTTGTCGTTGGTTACAGTGACACAGCTATAGCTAATACCCTTCGTCCTCGACTCCTTGGAGTTGTGAATATAGACGAGCTTAGATCCCAAACCTTCTTGTCCCACCCTGTAGGCTAGGATGATTCCATCGTTACCACAGGTTACCAGGTAGTTGTCTTCCCTGGACCAAGCAATACATCTAATTTTGCCTGTATGCCCAGTGAAGGTCATTCCCGGAGGGTTTTCTCCTGTGTAAAACTTGAATACATGCACCGATGTGCCTGATACTGCTGCGAAGTAGTGGCCGCCATTCGAAAACTTGATTTCGGAACAGTTTTTGAAGGAGTTGATGTCTTTGTAGCCATTCAATAGCTCACCATCTTTCTGAACATTCATCATGCGTAGTTTGTCAGAGTACGCGATGACGAGGTGCAGTCCTGAGGGGTGGAAGGATAGGCAGAAGGCTGCTTAGGTTTCGTTCTTTGTCGTCTCAACTGTCTTTTCCTCGTAGTTCCAGATCTTTATGCAGTTATCCTTGCCTGCGGTGGCCACCAGGGGCTTTCGAATACACACATCCATGCTCACGATGGCTCCGTTGTGTCCGATGAGTCCGACTTGTTCAAATACTACTTTGCTGATCTGTCGATTCTCGATTCTTATCCTCGCCTGCATCAGTCCATTGCTCAGCATTACACTAATCTTATCATCGAAGACACTCATCGATTTAACCACCGAACCTAGATCTTTATACTAACGTTCTTTCTCCTTGTCATACAGTTCTATGAACGTTTTGAACTGATAGCCCTTTTACTCGTGACGATAAAGGGCCACTCCTCCACTTCCACCCACTAGGAACCCTTCGCTCCAGCAAGCTATACACTCCGCCACGAAGCCATTGCCTGGCAGAGGAATGTGCTGCTGGAAAGTTGCTCTTTCGTCAGTGATGAACAGCTCGTTTTAGGCCAATATTAGGATATCAGGAGTGGTTACGAGGTACAGGTGTTCTTTGAGGGGGGAGTTGACCTCGATACCTGCGAGCTAGTTTTGAAGTGCAAACTGATAAGTCTTGTCTTCTTGCTCGACGATTTTGAATATCTTGAATGTCTTTTCGCCGAGGACGGACACGATGAAGTTTTCACTGGAGGAGGTGTTAGGGTTGAAGAGGATTTGGATCAGCTCTTTTTCAGCGGGGTGCCCCACGATTTTAGTCTGCGCTAACGGGATATTCTTTTCTGCATTCCAAAATACTAGCAGCGATTCGCCATTGACCTTGTTAGACAGGGAAGCGAGCAGTTTGCTGTCGCTGCCTGCCGGGAACGCCAGCGATATCCATTCCTTCTGCTGCATGTTTTCTGAGTACTCGACCTTCTTCTTCTTGGCCGGCACGTTGGGGTCGCATTGGTAGATGATCGGCTTGCCTTCGCCACGCATAGCCATTGCCATCTGTTTTTTGTTAGGGCTCACGATGAAGCTGGTGATAGACTTGTATCCTTCAGCGCCGCTGAAGTAGCTTTGCGACTTGTCTTTTTCTTTGGAGTTGTAGACGACGACATAGTAGCCTGCGATGTAGGCGAGTTTGTCGTTGGAGACGATGTGAAGAGCGTTGGGAATGTGGGATGCGATGCCGAAGACATGCTTGAGCTGGAGCATCTCCTGCGGCATGATGGAGAGGAAACTGGCCATGACAAGATTGGATGTTCTGGAATCGATGGTCGTTCGAAGTTACAAATCGTGTGTTTTTAATTATTGAAGTGAGGAATAATGAATCGTAGGCATGGAAAGTGTAGCCGGAATAAGTCCCAGGACATTTCAAACGAAATTCATTACGAATCGTGATAACTTTCATGCATCGTTGGGGTATAACATGTATGGGAAAGATGGATTTGGAGATGGTCTATTTTACAGGGAGTCAGGCTCCAGATGATAGACTCGCGTTGCCAAGATTCAGCTGTCCCTTTTGGGAAGAAGAATGGTCTACGATTTTTGAGCGACACACCTTCCAGGTAGATGATCAAACCAAAATGGGAAGTAAGCTCACCAAATCTCTGAATACAATAACAAACCTAATGGGATTTCCGCTAGAGTAAAACAAGCTCTGCCCAATTAAAAACAACAACATCTTAGTAGATCTGCCTTCATCTACTAAAGTCCCTCACACCCTCTTTCCAACATATAATCATATTAATCGACACTCACCATGCAAGGAGAAAAATCAACAGAACCTGGCTTCGACCCCCACACTTGCTTCAATGAACAGACCCCTCAGGGCTACATCAAGGATTCTGACTACTACTTCGACAGCTACTCCCACTTCTCAATCCACGAAGAAATGCTCAAAGACTCCGTCCGCACCCGCGCCTACATGGACGCCATTCTCAACAATCCCCACCTCTTTAAAGACAAAATAGTCCTTGACATTGGTAGCGGTACGGGAGTTCTCAGCATGTTTGCGGCCAAAGCTGGCGCCAAACATGTCTACGCCATCGAGGCTGCCGGTATTTACGTGCATAGCCGCGAAATCCTGAAACTCAACAAGCTTCAGGACAAGGTGACCATCATTCATGGCAAGGTCTAGGAAGTAGACCTGCCAGTGAAAAAAGTGGATATCATTATTTCAGAGTGGATGGGGTACTTCCTGATCTACGAATCAATGCTTGATACTGTGCTGTACGCAAGGAACAAATGGCTGGCCAAGGGCGGAATGCTATTCCCCAACAAAGCTGCCATGTTCATTGGTGCTATTGAGGACGAAGACTTTTGTGAACGAACTGCCTCCTTCTGGCAGAACGTATACGGCTTCAGCATGCAAAATCTGGGCAAACACTCTCTCGCCAACCCCTTTATCTACACTATAGACAAGAGCAGAGTTATTTCTGACACATGCCTCTTCAAAGAATTCGACCTAGAGACTGTTAGTGTTCCCGAGCTTGATTTCTCTGCGAAGTTCCAACTAAAAGTACGCAACCCGATAATCCTCCACGGATTAGGGACTTGGTTCACCACGGACTTCACCCATGGAAAGACCCTCATTTCCTTAAACACCTCGCCGTACAAGAAGTCTACACACTGGAAACAGACCCTCTTCTACCTGGAGAAACCCCTGGCCATGAACTACCGCGAGGAGATCGGGGGATAACTATGGGTTCGCAAGGCCAAAGCGAATCCAAGGGAGATAGACGTAGATCTAACAGTAGATTACCGTAAAGAACAGATCCACGAGAGATATCGGATCAATTGATTTGTTTGAAGTATTGGATATGACTGGCATTGCGACTGTTTGCTTTGTGAGGAATGGAAAAGAATTGTGTAGTTGGCTTTTTGCCTCCATTTTACTAATTTCACAGAAAGAAATTTGAGCTATTTGATCGTTGTCCGACTGGTTGGCCAATATTTGACGCCTTTCAACAATCAAAACTGGCATTCTACAAGCCATAAACTTTAATCAACTTAGCTTAATCACCAAACACTGGCACATGGACGTAGAAGACAACAAGAACTACGATATGGGGTGGCTCACTCTCTTTGACGTCAACCCCGTCTTTCACACCGTCGACATCCCCGAAGACAAACAATAGCGTGACGATGCTATCACTAACAAGAGTGCACTCAATATACACTTCATGTTCTCCAAGCTCCTCGACAGTCTCAAAGCCAATATGGAGGAGCGTGATCAGCTACCTGAAGAGCTACAGGAACACGACTTTGACAAGTCCAAATACGCCCTTACGTTGCCGAAGGGAGCCACTCTGTTCCCAAGAAGCAGATAGATACCTAAACCTAAAGAGTTGAGCAAGTGGGATAAGTTCGCAAAGGATAAGGGAATAAAGAAATTGAAGAGATCCAGCAAGGTCTGGGACGAGGAGGGCGACAAATGGAGACCCAGATGGGGAAGCAAGTCGAAGAACAATGTCGAGCACCCGATCATGTAGGAGAAGGAGGACGGGAAGAACCCGTTCGAGCAGCGGAAGCTGGAGAAGAATCTGCGTGTGGCAAAGAACCACCTTAGACAGACAAAAAACCAAGCTGCGCACAACTGAGGAAGAGGGGGGAGTTGGTGAGAATTTGTATGAGGCACTTTACAAATACATTGATTGTCTATTTTGAGAGGGTGGAGGAGTAGATTTTAGAATAGAATCAGGAAAACAAGGTGTGGGTTTTGGAGGGGATCGTAATCACTTTAACTAATTGCATGACTTGCTGTTAGTCACCCATTTTAAAATCTCCTAAATGGCCCACTTTATCTCCTTCACTTCCCCCTATACTTAATTAACCTAGAAGCATCTTCACAAGTCTACCCATTCACCATTCTCTGCCTGCCTCCCACACGGCCCATACCTAGTCCCGTTAACTCTTCGGCCCCGTCCCTTTAACTTACACACTCACTACAAATCACCATACACTCCACCATTAAACCTCACATTTTCTCAATTCAATGAAATGACAGTTCGGGAATAAAAATACCAAAGACTGGCAATGTCTGATTGAGTCTGTATAAATATGATTTGGTAATTGTGGGAGTTCATATCTGGTATAGGAACGGGGTAGACGAAGACACTGGCGAGGATCGAGGAGAATTCGGAAATAGTGTATTGAGGTTAGTGGGTAATGGATGGAGGATAGGGACAGAAGGAGGCAGATAAATTTAGTGGGATAAAGAGCCAATCATTTTTGTGGAATTGAAAAGGTGAGATAAATGGATCAGAGGATATGAGTGTTTTGACCTGGCCTTATGGATCTGCGATAATAAAGGGCCAATTGAATTGAATTGAATTCAATTCGACTACTTTATCTTCCCACAATCCTCAAAATCTATAATCAATTTAAATAAAAACATCCCCACCCAGCCTCAAATATTAAATCACAACCCTCGCTATGCCTCCCAAATTCACCAAACCCCAGCCCCCTAAGGAAGCCAGGAGACTAACTCCCACTCCCCAGCCCAGAGACTCCCGCAGTCGCAGCAGAGCCCCTCCCAAAGCTCCTGTCCCCTCCCAAAAGCAAGCCGTCCCTCCCAGAAAATTAGTCTCCGCCAAAAAAGATGTTCCCTAAAATCGACAACACTAAAGCCCCTGAAAAAGAAGGCTCAGTCCAAGGGCCCTACTCGCCCCACATAGGTTTCCGAGACCAAAACTGTGAAGCCTACTCCTCCTGCCAAGAAACCCATCTCCCAAAAAGGCAGTCACCCCCGCCAAAACACCTGCCAAAACACCTGCCAAAACCCCATCTAAGAGCCCAATTAAAAAGCCTGTCGAAAAAAAAACTCCAACCCCGAAAAAAGTTAGTCCAACTCCTATCAAAAAATCAGAAAAGAAGGTCACTCCCACAACTGAGCCAAACAAGATGGATGTCGAACCCTCTCCTTCCGCCAATCCTCCCCAAGATAAATCTCCTGCTCCAGCTCTTCCCTCTGACTCCTGCCCCTCCCGCTCCACAGATCACGATGGATATCGAAGCACCCACTGATGCTCAAGCAGGAGGTTGTCGCAGACGCTGCCTTAAATGCAAATGCATAAGCTGCTAATATAGTTCAGACTTAGGATGCTGCTGCTGCTATTGTCGAAGACAATGTTAGACACGAGCCTGTAGCCGAGGCAGAGGAAAAGGAGGCAGATGAGAAAGCAGGTGTTTAGGATGAGAAAACACGAGGGGGATGACGGAGAAGTCCCAGAAGCTGGAAATGGTGTGGAAATGGTGGCAGAAGCCAATGAAGAGTGATTTAGATGGAGGGATGGAATAGGTATTGTGTTTGAATGCCTTTATTGGCTGCTTTGATTTAAGGAATTAGGGTTGTGGGATATAAAAGGACGTCCTAGAATTGGAGTTTGAATTTAATGTGGAGATAAGATTGTGGGGATCTGGCTGGCGAAATGGACCCAATTGTATCGAACCATTAAGGTAAGTTCGGCAGTACTTAGACTATTCTTAAACACAAAGAAGAACACTCATTCAACTGGGGTCGATCGAACACTACAACTCCAGCCCACGCGAGTACCCAACCCTCCCTCCTCAGTATACGACAATATTCATCATATCGTGTGTAACAAAACTAAACACTCCAGAGGAAACCAGGACATTCTTCTTAATCAACTTCTGTCCTCAGCCATCCTTATTTTGTCTTGGAATCTGATAGCTTGCCTCTTTCTGCAATAGAGGAAGAAGTAAAAAAATCGCTCACGGGTGGGTTTGAACCACCGACCTTTCGGTTAACTAGCCGAGCGCTCTACCGACTGAGCTACGCGAGCATTCCAATGATGGAGAGGGTTAGGAGAGTAAATAGACCAGAGATGGATGCTAGACGAAGGTAGAATGGGTCTCCTGTAAGCAAGATTTGTTTAAATGCTGAAATAGCAGGAATAAGAAAAGTGGGATGAACAAAAAAGAAAAAGACAAATTTTAATGGAATGGATCTTGGTTGCAAGATGAGGGAAACGGTTTTGGATATTTTGGAGTTGGGCGTTACAATCTCTAATCCACATTTATCTATCGCAGACACAGCTATACTGGTCCATGAGCATCCCTACTTCCCCAGAGTCAGTCAGACAGATCGTCTGGAAATATTTTGAGCCCATCTTCAAGGGCTACGACAAAGACCTATCCGGAAACCCCTCGAAAAACAGGAACTCCGCCTCCTCCTCGCTGATGGGCTCGGCACCACTCCCGACAAAATCACACCCGACCAACTCGACTACCACTTTAACAAGATAGACGAGAACCACGACGGTGTCATCACCTACCAGGAATACGTAAACACACTCCCTTACTCTATCTAATCCTTCGACTTATCACTGCGCAGTTTGAGCACTTCTTCGCCGAAAAAGCACACCAAGTCTTCAAGAAATACGATAGCGACACCAGCAAGTTCCTGGACAAGCAAGAGTTCAGGAAACTATTCGAAGAAACATTCCAGGTCGTGGGTCTGAAGGTGACTGCAGAAATGGTGGACTGGAACTTCTCGAAGTTGGACAAGGACAACGACGGAAAGGTCACGCACGCCGAGTACATTGCGCTGATCAAGAAGTATGTGAGTGGCTGATCACTGGCCTTGTTGTGGATTTAAAGAGTATGCAAAACACTTGTTTTTAAGATGTATCTTTTTCGATAGAAGGGACAGGGGTATTCCAAGATATCATGCAAGTCGTATAGAATACCCTTAGTGTTTTAAGGTGTAAATGTTCAATGTTTGAGCCGATAGACTTTCGTATTATTTGACCGTAAACACTTGCTCTCCAGCCAGGTACCTGTTACTCTCCTCTGTTCTCTCCTTGATGCCGTCCTGGCAGCTCATAGCTCCCTCCCAGACTGCTCCCACTTTTTGGAAACAAGTGGCACTTGTCGCAGATGTAGATATCGCAGCCTGATCCGATCTGAGGACCGTTTTTAGCACTACCGAAAGCTGCCCGCGCAATCATCTCCTTCTTGAGACAATGTACAGAGTTGTGATTGATGCTAAAGAGGAAGGAGCGTCTACTCACATCAGCGATCCAGTTATTTTCCCTGGTTGGTCTTACAGTTCAAGTAGGGCACCAAAGATGGCCAATTTTTTGTGGTTTGTATGACTGTGAAAGAGTGGGACTACTTATCCACAATCGTATGGTACTCTTCTGCGCTAAAATTATGTTCCGAGCCCCTGAAGACCAGCTCAGGTTTACCCGGAAGATCAAGTCCAGCCTTTTTACAGAGGGACGAAAGAACGACTATTTCGTTCTGGGAAAGGATATGGGAATCGAACTGTGGAAGAGTGGGGGCAGTTTTGAAGCTGTTAAGCAGGGTAAGCTATCTGAACTCTTTGCAATGAACGAGGGCCTTGATGCGGCCTGGCAGTTCAGAAAGTTCTTTTTAATAGAATTTGACACGCTGAAGAAGTTATGATTTGCGGGAGACTGAGGTGACATCATCGATCAGGACTCTGCGTGGTGGCGGGGGTCATTCGGGTAGTATTATTTATCCTGGAAGTGCTTGAGGGTAGCATACACGTTTTCGTCGGTGCAATACTGGGTGCGGTTGATGAGGTATTTGAGGATGGTCTGCTGTTTGTCGAGTTGGGAGATGACCTAGGTCTTAAGCTATTGGAAGTAGGTATCGATTTTAGGGAGCAAATGATCGAGAGAGTAGTAGTTGTCGTCGACGATCTGCTGGAGTTTGTGGATGGATATCAGGAGACGCGTGGGGTGTTCGTGTTTGGCTGTGCAGTCGGGCTCGTCGCACATGTAGCCACAGTTTCTGGGTGCACTTGGGGGAGATGCACAGCAGGCTGATGTCTTTGTGATGGGTGTCGCATCGAGGTTTGTTGTGCTGGAAATCCATGGTCCCTGTCCTTTGTTGTCTGTTCTTCTTTTATTTAGCCTATGATTTGTCTGCGTAAAATCCAACACTGCTATTTGCCAACTATACTACCCGCCACTCATAAATCCAAATCAATGTCTTAGTTCGGGTTGCTTAGGCTTTGGCGCTTCCACTTCCCCAACCCTAGTATCCTTGGTTTACCGACACATTCTTCTCTTATTTCTTCTGGGGGAACATCGGCTTGCTTTTCTAGTTGTTGTAGAACAGGATGCCTCTATACTTATCCACGTCTATCTCCAGCATCTTCAGCAATCGATCCAGTCTGGTTGTTAATCTTGACCATATCGGGTGTCCTATAGTTTCCAGGACCTGACAGTACTGTTTCATGGAACAGACTCTCAGGAATGTTCAAGTGTGTCTGAATGCTCAGCTTACTCTTGATCACCTCTCGAGTGAACTCAAACCGAGACAGAAGGTTGCTCATTGTTGCCTCGTCCAAAAGCTAAACCTGCCTGCTTCCGTTGACCTTATAGAGCATCTTATTATTTATGTGCGGAGTTTCTTCGACGAGTTTGAGGACCGTGAGCCAATCCAGATCATAGTCGATGGTCACCTCAGTTTCGAATAACTTCGTTGGTAGGTCCTTTGCCCACAGTAACAGGCTATTTGCTATGTTGCTACTTGGGCTACTCTTTGTGGGACCTCCACGGGCTTCCCATGCGACTGCTCCTCAAACTTGACGAACTGTAGATAGTCCCTATTTTTCATGCATTTGTCTAGAGCTAAAAAACTATATTTATAAGGATTCTCATTCAAACTTTGTTCTTACTGCGTAAAGCGGTTTGCTGTCTTTATGATGATGGATGGCCTGGGAACTTGACGTGAAGGTGAGCCGAGAACCAGTAGCTGGGTTGCACACGACTCTCCAGGTAAGCAAGTGCGGGGCTCCCCAATTCACCCCTTTCGATCTCTTATCTGAAGAATGGTTTGTCGCTGATAAGTGTTGAGGTATTCCCACATTTGGCCATGTTGGCAGGCCAATCGTGGACTCAGAAACATGTCCGAACTGTCTTTAGGGTTTAGGAGCCCTTGCAAGCATATCCAATTTAAAAACATCCACCTGTTTGCAGTGGTAGGTTGAGATCTTGTCGTGCTAGTTCATGAAAGGGAAGGGTTCGATTCTCGGGCTCATGAAGTCTCTGTAGTTGTAGATGCCTGACATTCCTGTTATGCGAACACTTTGGGAACCCTTCCGAACGATGACAGACCCTGATTGTCCTAGGAAATAGACTCCTTTGGCGGCCCAACCTCCGAAGTACAGTTCTCGGGAGTAGTTGACAGCTTCGTGATTGCCGCCAATGAAGATGGTGGTGACGTAAGGGGAACGGGTGCCATTGTAGTATTCGTAGAAAGGTTGCCGAGTTTGAGGTACTTCTTAGGGCAGTGCATGTGATCCATGTCTTGGAGATTCCTGAGTGCCTGGAAATCCCCGCAGATGATTAGAAGGTCTACGATGACATTGAAGGACTTTTCTAGTTTTTCAATCTGCCTGTAGATTTGGTCTAGTTCGCCGTGTGCACAGCCCTCAACCACTATATTCATGTGTATTTGCAGGAATCGATTTTATAATAGACAGCAAAGAATAAACTGCAACAAGGAGGACAAATCCTTGTGTCCCTCCCGACATTTTCTAATACCAGACTCAATACTAACCTACGGGAGGATACTCTGCCGTAATTCAACCAAAATAATCATAATACTTTGTCAAACTATTGAGAAAGCACCCATAATCTCCATCTTCACATGCATAAAGAGTTCTCGCCAGCTCGCCTCCAGGCCATACTCCAGACTTCTCCCCTCAAACTTAGGTCTTCGGCCAAGAAAACAAGCTACATTTTTCGAATCCAACAAACTCAATTACTTTGTCAAGCGACTCGAAGAGGGCCAAGCAGCAGCATAGCTCACAACTTAGCACCGCTCTCGACATCCTCCACACATTTCTTTCTGCTGAGCACAATATTCCCTACTAACTTATGCAGGCACTCGAATACTAATATCTAAGAGTGTTCCCTTAGGACCCAGCGTCCAGACACCCTTAGAAACCATCTTTACTTTTGGGGGCTGACTCAGTCGTTGAGCAAATATCGAGTCACAGAAATTTGCATCTCGTTCACTCATGTCCTAGATCCGAAGCCTTCCAGCTCATTCTCGACTTACAGCTCAGACTTATTCTTAGGCCCAAAGAGTAGTTAGCCTTTGAACAAATAGTGTTTTTAACTTCGAAAACCTTGGTTCCCCAATACAGTCATTTCCTGAGTCAATAGTGTTCTTTTGATAGCTTCTCTAAAGGTTTCCCCCTTTCTGACGGTCCTGTATTACGAAGATTCGAAACAAATTCTAAACTATCAGTGTGATAAACCCTCTACGCTCTGGGTAGTTGACAGATTCGGTTGCCCTGCTTCCCTAGTTCTACCCGCTCTCCTTCACTTGAGTCCACAACTGTCTGTAGCGCGTACTCTACTCTATTCTGAAAACGAGCTGCTGGGTCCTCCCCTTCCGAACAAACTCCCTACAGTCCCAGATGAAACTAGAATCTTCCTACCCTGTGTAGCTGTTGAGACAATCTTCGAAATCTTTGGTGGCACAAACCGTCTAGGACTTGATTCGTTCTGCTAAACTTTACAACTCCAAACTGGATATCGTTATTTTCGCGCCCTCCTCCTTCGAAACCGTTCAACAGCAGATTTCTGATATACGCAAGCAGCTCAAGGCATCTAGTCTTGCGCATAACTTTATCCTTTCCAATCAAGATATGTACCTGCAGGACCAGACCAACATTTTTATTGCTGAAAGCACTGCACAGCTTGCTCATTGGTCTTCGCAAACCTTTGACCATGTCGCAGCTGTGTTTGACTATTTCTATGAATAGTCCGTTCATTTTGACACTGTCCAAAAAGTGTTTAAAAGCTGCCTTGCAACATCTTCTCAGGTGGAGGCAAACAAAAGAATAGCTTTTTTGGGTAGGCTTAAGCCCGGTAAGCATTTCATAGTCTACAACCATAAGAGACCCCCGCAAGTAAAAAACTCTGTTTAATCGAAGTGAAGATTTGGCTGGGTTTGTCGTCCAAATGGTAGTTCTTGGCAGATCCTTTCACCAAATCGTCAGCATCAGTCCACATTAAGAGGACCGAAAGAAACTGTAGAGCACAATCTAGCTGTTAAAGTTGCAAGGCGCACTGGCCCAAAATCATGAGAAGCTGTAAATTACCAATCCAAGACTGGATAACTTAGTGGTCCACCCGAGCTTCAGTGCATTGTTTATGAAGTAACTAGAGGAGCCAGGACTTTACAATCTAATAGCCTATGTGTATACTGCTTTGCTACATGCACTCCCCCTCCAATTGGAACTGAGTCGGAAAACTGACCCCCTGTGGCGACAAACCGGAGAGTTAGTCAGCTATGCTAAGATTCTCTACTTGTATGATAGGATCTCTTATTTTTAAGCAAAATAACCCGAAGAGTACAAGTAGGCTGTTGAGGAGTATTTCTAATCCGAGCTATTTGGGAATGCATTCGAAGAATCAGTCCCAAAAGATAAGCCTCCTGTCACCAAGATGAGTCGGCCCCAATTTGTATAGTAGCTACGCATCAACCAGGACGGTGGCAGACGCTTGCATCCGACAAGTCCAGTAAATAAGAGCCTATTTCGGATTCAACTACACAGACATAGATTAGTCTTTGGATGCACTCGCTGAGTTGCTGGTTGATAGGTATTTTGATCACTTTAAAGAAATTTCAGTGTTCACAGGATCTCGAAGGCTGGGATTTAGCATGGGCAAAAAGCAATAACAAGTATGTTTGCAACCTGCTAAGAACTCCCTGCTCCATCTTCTGAATGAACGGCCTCAAATGCTTATCCCATTAAAGATCTCGATTAGAGAGCAAGGAACCTAACCTACTTGCATGCAATAAGTTATCGGAAATAAGCTATCTGACCTTCGGTGGTGAGGAACTGCCCCCCAGTCTCGAACAAGTCTAGTTTTGGCGACGCTGAAGTCGAGTTCACCGGAGTCCCGACGGCCCTCTTTTAGAATCTATGGAAAAACAATAACTCGACGATTGGGGATTTCGAAAAGCAGTACGAGTGCATGGTAGAGCCCAACCAATAAGCAGGGTCCATCATTATCTTCTGTGCCCGAACAGAGAGGGAAACCGTGCATAGGATGTTTGACAGAATACTGGAGCAAAACAAGAAAGAGCTGGCTGAGGAAACCAAAATAATAGACTACAATATCAGGAAACTCCTCTTCCAGAAAGGAGGATCTATCCGAGACATCATCTTATAAGAAGACGAGAAAGTCATTTGTCTCGTCAATCTGCCCAAGGAGGTCACCGAGCCCTAGCTTAAGATAGCTGATCCAAGACTACGTCCGGGTCGATCGAATCAAACTATAGTTAGATACGAACCCTTCACTCAAAAAGGCCATCATCAGTTTCAAGACGAAGTTTGACTTGTACCAAGCTATCAACTATCTCGACTTCACACTGTTCCAAGGTCAGGTGATTAGGTTTGAGAGGTATTCCAAGGATGAAGACGATACTGTTGTACCCGAGCACGGAGTCACCCTGATGTGGTTATGTTTGGAAAAGTCTACGTAAAGGCAGAGTTCACTTTCGGTCAGTCGACAGCGCAGCCAAGGCTGAAAAAGTAGCTTACTGTGATTGATGGCGCAAAGGTCAGGGTGAGGCGGGAAGACAATCAATTAGTCCTGGAGAATATTGAGCGAGATGACAGACGAGATCTATTTGGAGAACATGCTGTCAGTATACGGTGAGGTGCAGGAAGTCCAGATCGAGAAGAAAAGTATGAGTGAGAACGCACACCCAGAAAACACTCATCGATTTCATCATCAAAGAGTACACCAGCCAAAAGTAAAAATAACCTAATTGTTTCGATCGAGAAAAAGTCCTCAAGACCTCAGGATTGCCCGCCTCAAGGTCACCAATCCAGCCTCCATTTCAGTGCTGTGTAATAAGTTGAATGAACTACCTGGTTTGATCGGACAGTCCAGACTCTATGTGAAACCCTACTACATCCAGCCCTTCCTCCTCCTCAAGTCTACAGAGAAACCTATCGGTAGAAATTCTGGAATACGTCTTCGCGACTCGAGACCATCTGCGAATCAAAGTCCCAGTATGAGACGAAACAGTTCCCGAGAACCCACAAGTTCTACCTGATTTTAAAAAGCAGCAACCAGCAGTGCTTCCAGTTAGTTGTGAATGAACTCACTGCTCTGTTGAAGGAGTAGCGCATATTATTGGATAACTTAGAAAGGGAGGAGCATCCTCTGCGATGTAGGCATTAAGAACCTGAACATACTCGAACGGAGACATCACTGCAAGTTCGTACACAATATATTCAAGAAGGAGTTAGGACTGATCTGCCACCCGAAACAAAGGGCCAAGATCATCGAGAGATTTGAGACTGATCCCCCGGGAAAACCATACTATCACCTTCGCTTTGTCAGTCAAGACCTACAAGCAGATCGCCAAACACCCTGAAAGAATATCCTAGGTTCAAGTCCAAGTATCTTCTTGACAATGTCCAGGTCGACAAAATAGGAAAATTTTTAGTTTTAGAGGGTAAGGTCCCCCCATCTTCAGAACGCCCGCAACAATGTGGCTTTCTTCCTATAGGCTATTACGAATACTCCCTAGTAGATGGGCACAGCATTGTGCGGGATCTGTTGCGATGAGCTGAACCGCCCCTACCGCCTACAGCTCTGTGGACACTGCTTCTGCCTGTAGTGTCTGATGTTTTCTGTGAACAATGCTCTGGCTGATGTGACTGCATTCCCCGTAAGATGTCCCCACTGCATGGATGAGATTGCAGTAAGCGATCTGAATAGTCTTCTCGACGCTGCTGGTTGGGAAAAACTGACCTCAATCGCTGTAAACGTATTTGTCAACAGAAACTCAGACAGATACGTATTCTGTTTTACGCCAAATTGCAAGGGTATCCACCAGGCCCAGACATAAGCACTGGAGTGTTCCACCTGCGAGAGGAAGTATTGCTGCAAATGCAAGGTAAAAACAATCATCCTTATCAACCGATCACTTCTTTACCAAAATCCATTTGCAGAATGAGGTACACCCTGGTTTGACTTGTGAAGAGTACTAAAAGGAGTGAGAGCGCTCTACTGAAGAAGTTTATGGAAGAAGAACGATGTGAGGATGTTGTCCGAATGTGACCTGCAAAATGTTAATCCAAAGGATTGACGGATGCTATCGCGTGACGTGCAGCAAGTGCCAGCAAAGTTATCTGCTGGAAGTGCCCGAAGGAAAAAATGCCAATCTTCAAGACGGCAGACGAGTGCTACAAACACCTGAACGATAAACACCAAGGTTACTGGTGAACTGATATTTGCGAGATTTTCTTCGGAAAAAAGCAGACTTCTGCGTATTTCTATTGCACACCTAAAAATACGGGATTGACGAGTTAAAGTCCGATCATTTTAGGAATTGGATGATATCATTTCTGTTCCTCTGCTGTTCTTCTCTCAGTTTAGGAAGGTAGTGGTGTTCTGCTTCGTACTGAGCCAGAGATTCGTAGTTGCGTTTGTTGGCAACTTTGTACATTTCCTCCATCTCCTTCATCGAGGGTGCCTTTATCTGGTGCTTGATCTTGTCCACGTCCTGGGGTACATATCATAGTTGTAACTCAAGTACTTGTACAGTCTGACTTCTCCTTTGAGTATTTTATAATCGTGCCAGTTCTGCAGTTGGAAGCCGTTGGACTCATCATGGTCACCGCCGTCGTGAAGGCTACCATACCCAGGAATCCTTTGAGCCATAACGTCATAAAGACTCGGCTGTTATAGTGAGATTTGTAAGAAAGCAAGGCCCTGTATACGGCTAAACATGAAGGCAGTAACTCCGCTGTAGAACAAACTGTCTTCGAGGAGATTTTCCCATCGCATTCCTTAGTCGGTGTTGCCTATTCTGTCTAACTCGCTGCCGTATTTGAAGCTGCGAAGCTTGGCTTCATGTTGTTATAGTTGGTGGAGAAGTTTCTCCTCGTCCTAGGGTACTTCGTAATAGAGGTTTGGGTTTGTAAGTTCTCGAGGTGTATTCTGGTGTCGAGATACTGCTTGGCTTGTTTGTTGATGAGCTTCTGGGTCATTATTGTGGGGAGTAGTTTGCCATTTCTGTCGACTGCCTAACCTTTTACTATTAGAGTAACAGAATCAAGCAAGCCTAAATCCCTTTAAGGACACTCTAAAATGTGACTGATTCTCAAAATCCCTTATATGCTTTTGATACCTAAAATATCAGGGTTTCCGCCCAATTGAAAATAGTAAGAAGGATAGTAGCACTTCAGCCCCAGACTAAGTTTATCCTTTGTTTTCCTGGTCATCCATAGAGTATGAGGCTGTCTTTATGAATCGACAAAACTGTTATTGATAGGCTTTAAAGCAGATGTTGGTATTGAAAACTACTTGGACTAATATTGTCGGGTGCGTGGAACTGAAGATCAAAGAGACGAGATCATTTAGACCTACAGTTGGGCATGAACTGCTAGCCAGTGATGAAGCATTAGCAGTTCTAAATTAGTGCATAGATCTCCAACCCATATCATAATCCTGTACTGCGAAGAATACCCACATTTTACTTATGCGCTCACCATTTAAAACTCAATCCTCATTTAATCTTCATATTTGCCCTACAACTCATAAACATGTAGAACTAAAACTCTCCTCCCCGCCCCCGAACACCGCTTCGTCCCCCCTAAAACACCCTATCCATAAAATACTCATCACTGGCGGACCGTGCGCCGGCAAAACCTACCTCCATCAAGAAACTCAGCGTCTACTTCACTCAATCCGGCTATAGGGTCCTTACTCTGCCTGAAGTCCCTACCCTCATTGTCGAAAGCGGCGGCATGATTACATCATGGCCAACATGACTTCCCAGGAACGCATCGAGTTTCAAACTCTCCTCATCAAGATGCAGATCTACATCTAGGACTATTTTTACCAAATTGGCCTCCATGAGCGGAATGCCGTCAATCGTCCTGTGCGATCGTGGTTGCATGGACCCTTATGCCTATGTCGATAAGTAGGAGTTTGAAAGAATACTAGTGGAGGGGGGTTGGACATCGTCACGACAGCTGCGGGAAGAACGCTACCAGGGAATAGTGTTCTTGGTGACAGCTGCAAACGGCGCAGAAAACTATTATACGCTGTCCAACAATGTGGCCAGAAGCGAGGGACTAGAGCTAGCCAAGATGATCGACGAGAAGACCCAGTCAGCCTATAATTCTCATCCCAATTTTAAGCTTGTGACGAATTAAGGGCACATTTCATTCGATGAGAAATGCAATGCTGTGGTCAGGGCGGTGGAACAAATCATCGGCAAGCAGCCAACCTGAGCAACAGCATGAATGGGCAGCAGTCCTGATCCAAAACTACGCACTACATTCGAGAGCAAAATACAGAAATGCGAAGAGTAGCCTATACGATCCTTCGGATCGATATAAATTTATGTACAGTTGGGTTATCAGTAGCATTCATATTTTAGTCTGCTTTTCGCCAGTAACTCAGGCTCTGGCGGATTGTTCAAAATGAAGTCTTTCTGAGTTAAGGATTCTGGCGGAAGAACTCTGAAGAATATTGTGCAGGCACTTACTTGCCTTTTAAGAAGTCCTCCTTCATGATCGCCATCAGGTCATCCTTAGTGTCCATCTCAGACTCAGGGTCGTCAGCTTCTTCGAACCTTGTACTTGATATTAGGCTCTACCTCTTCATCGATTTTGACTGCTTCAAACTCTCCCTTGCGCAGCATTGTGTTGATATAGCGCTGCTCCTTCTCTATATGTTGTTGCTTATAGGATCTCGTGCGTTCCACCTTTTGCTTCATGACATAGTACTTTTCCTCCATTTTCCAACCAGCATAGGGTTGAAAAAAGAAGGAAGCCAGTCAGCAGAATCATATGTTTGTTATGTGGCTGCAATAACTTGCGCATCAGCTCCTGGTTGTAGTCTGTGCACCTCGGAAGAAAATGCGCTGCTTCAACATCGAAGGTTCTAGATTGGGCTTCTGCTTGTTCTTGGTAAGTTCGTCGAGAGCGAGACGGCGCTTGGTCTCCTGCGTCTGGGCTTCGATCTCGGAGATGTTCTTCTTGTCCTTGAGGAAGGCTTTGAGATTCTAGAGTTCGGGGTCATTATTCTTCATGTGCACTAACCTGATATTAGTGTTTAGTTCTAATTATTATCTGATCGATTATGATTTAATTGTGTCTGGCTCCTCGCATAGTTTAAAATAATCATAGCATCCAGTATAATGGCTTACTACTACAACCCTCCCAAACGGTCCCTCAACGATTTTCAAAAAGTCCACCCTCACCATCCAAGACGATGCCGACCTCAAGAGCCATATTGGTTCCCGCACTCTCAACAAAAATATCAAAACCCTCATCATGAAGAACAGCAAAATCACTGATTTGGCCAGCACCTTCCCTCAAGTCCTACAACGAAGAGAGCACTATCTAAAAAATAGACATGTCCGAGAACTTCAGCTTTGTCTCCGATGTTACTCCTGCCAATCTGGCCTAGTCCAAATGTCTCTCTAATATCCAAGTCCTCAACTTGGCAGATAATGACATTTCTGACAAAGGAGTCGCCTTTCTGACTAAGTCCTTCGTATTTTCCAATCTGAAGGAAACTTACTCTCTATGGCAACACAAGTGTTACGGCTGAGAGTCTGAAGCTGATCGCCTTCAGCGATTGGATGAAGGGCCTCGAGGTTCTGGATCTACACGCAAACTTCAATCAGTGATGAAGGGATGAAGTCTCTAATGCAGAGTGAAAATTGTGGATAGCTGAGGATGTTAAATTTGTCGATGAACTGGGATCGAATTTCGGGACTCGACTCTGACAACAATTGCTTCTTCACACTTCTGCAAAAAACTTAAAAGCCTAAACCTGGAGGACTGCAGCGTGGGAGTCGGAGGGATCGCGAAGCTGTGCCAATCCTTAGAATCTGCGCAACGTCTAAACCCTGGACTTATCCAACAGCATTGAGAAAACTAACAACCTGATCACAGATCAATGCATCAAAGAGTTGTCGCAGTCTCCCCACTGTGTTTCACTGAAGTCTTTGTTCTTGAAAGCCACGAAGATCAGTTCGGAAGGAGTAAAGTATATCGCTTCTTCAAATATCTTCGAGAGGCTGGAGGTACTGAAGGTGTTCGCACTGCAGGGAGGTGGATGCCAACGCACTGGTGTTCGTGGGGAACATGCTGGAGTTCTCGTCCTTGAAGAAACTGCATGTGAACTCTACAGGAATCAGCAAAGACGAGGGGGCGAAGTTCTAGGCAAAGCACCCTCAGCTTAATATTATTTTCTGAAAAACTCGTAATTCCTAGACGCCAGAACATACTAATCACACTGCCACAAAATTGATAATATCGATCCATAGCATCATCATAACCTGAATTTAGACTTGAACATACATAGAACCTACAATTAGCATGGTCCAACTCAACACTCAGTCCAACGTCAACCCCACTCTCTTCCCCATCTCCCACAGGTGGGACGCCGCTGTCCGCAAACACTTCGCCACCTACCAGGACGCCCATCGATAAACACACCTACAGTCTCCAGCGGGCCCAGCGCTACCTCTTCGTAATAACCATCGATCGCAATCATCACCCCTCAATCGGCTCTCTTTATCCCCTATGCAGGCCTTCGGCTATCCGCTTTTACAACAACGTGATATCCTCCGACTAAACCTCCTGAAAAAGAAACAGCAAATCGGAGAAGTGTAGCAAGACGAACTCGATGCATACAAGCAGATCGATCCTAAGATTCTGAACCACTATAATGCCACCTTCAGCGGATCCAAGAACTTCAGCTGGCTCTCGTTGGGCGTGGGTGCTGGTTTGTTCGTGACCGCCAGTCTTTTTAACCTCAGCATTCTCCACAGAACTGGTAAAAACCATTATGATTGACACATCGCATTCTTGAAAATGCACATTGATGGTTCGTAGTGGGTTTGGTTGCTGCCTCCCGTATACTCATTCATGATCCACAGTAATGACGCTGCCAGCGAGCACCACACTTCGCAGTTCCTGGACTACGTGCTGGCAATGAGGAAGGCCCGATGCTTTATTGAAATCAACCAAAAGCAGA
>JAKZAN010000307.1:0-55236 GCA_023053545.1 Lepidurus packardi
GACTCAAAAGATAAAAGATCAAGACCTAACATAAAATGAATTGCGCCAACACCTGCAGTAAAAGTCCCAGAACCTCGATCTCATTTTTTAAGGAATATCAGGCAAAAATGTTTCTTCTCCTAAGAAAGCAACTCTCGAATCTATTCTGCTGAGCAACATTAACAGTATAGTCACAGGCTATCTGCCCCCTAAAGATATCAAGACCTTGCTCCTTTTGTCGAAACCAATTCGGAGCTGCCTTCTCAGTACCCCTAAGTGTATCGACGCTTTCATGATGAGTATGGCCAGACTCAACCAGTCCCGCCTTAAGCTTTTCAAAAGGCATCTTAGGTACTTCGATATTGTCTGCGATAAAATTCCAGAGGAGATGATTCAACTGGCTTTCTACAAGTATTTTATTCTCAAAAAGCAGGCCGGCGGATTCATGCTCCCGGTGCTCAACTCCTCAGCCCTCCTTTTCGAAGGAAAATTCGGGGAGAATGGCCCTGAAACCAATTTTGATACCGACATGACTATCCCGCCAGAGTCGTAGCAATGGGGAGCATACGAAGTAGATGATTAAATCGTGCACATGTATATCGAGGAGCAACAACACCGTCGTGAGACCATCAGCGAAGATATCAACAGCATGTTAAAAATGCTGAATAGCACTGCATAACTGTACTCTGCAGACACCCGCTGTGTATAGGTGTTCCTGGGGCACCTGGAGCGCAACTACGCTCGGCTCTTCGTGTTCGCAAAACTTCTATACAGCGAGACGAAGAGTCTGCAGATGCTGAATAATCACTTGCTGAGGATGTTTTCGGAAAGATCCCAACTTTAGATCAACAAGAACTCTTAAATAGAAGATCTCAGGGCGCAATTAGATTCTGAGATTAAGATTAAGAACTTTTTCTCAGCTAAGAGCATGCATTCCGAACAGCGGGCCCTGGCACTCGAGAACGAAAAGCTGAACTCCGAACTCAAGTTGAAGGACTTAACCCACAAGTATTATGATTTAGAAGCCATAACCAGGTCTGTGCGTGGGCAGCTGGACCAACTCGAGCAGAAGAACAGTGTGCTGGTGCGTGATAACAAGCAGTTCCGGCACAGCTATGAGTCGATCAGCAGCAAGTATAACACAGTCATGCAGGAGCTGAATGTGTTGAAGGAGTCATTGGTGAAGATGAACTTGCCCTGAGTATTGTCCAGCTGTACTAAGTGTATATGAATCTGTGAGATCTGACGAAGCAGAGTATTTGGAGTAGGAGTCGACTGGCAGATCCGTATAAACTTTCCATAATGGAAAGTAAGAGCATTATGTGGATAACATTTAAATTGCTAGCTAGTTATCTTTCTGTTGGACTTTAACTAGTTTTAATTGCGTGCGAAACTACAAATCTTAAACATTCTCGATAAACAAAAGTCAACTCCGTTAGTCTGTGATGTCCTGCGGATCGTCTGCGTGGACCATTTGTAAACATGTTCCACGACTGACGATCACCGTTGGTTGGTTGATTATAGGGTTAGTCAGGAGGGACGTTCCCGCAGAGAGCTGCACGATACTGTGGAGTACCAGTATCGACTAATTCTGATGTACAATATTTGGTACACATCACATTAAATATAACAACTAGACTAAGATCCTGGTTGCATCGCCCCTTTGCCAAAACGCCCGTCCTTTCATTTCCCCGTAATATTATTTAGACTATCTCACAAATAGCTCGGAACCTAAACAGTAGAATCTGTGAGACTCTACCTCTCCTTTCCCCCATTTTATCCCGCCTTCCCACTCTTTGCCTTTCCCTCCCTATTCATTAAACTCTCCATAGATCAACTACCATCTCTTCTGTACCATAATAATCCTCATGCAGAGTCTACCCCCTTCGCCTACCATAAGAACATTTGTATTCGAAAACTAGCAAACCTTCACATCTCTAAGTCTCGACTCGGAGATCAACATTTCTGACTCTACTACATTCACACACTCGGTGGACGTCTCGGCAGTATTCCGCCTCTTTAAATAACTTACCAATACTGCGAATGACCGCCTCTCCTATAAGGTTTACCATCCTCAGCATAGCACCTACAGTCGAATTACCAGCGCCAATCCACAGACTCTACCCTCTCATTTCTTCCTGACCCCGGTCGTACTCATCAAGTACCATGTGGTGCCGAAGTCCAAACCATCCTAGTCAGATTCCGAAAGCATATCATCCTCTGTAGCCTCTTCGGATACCCGCAAATAGCGAAATAGTGAAAGATCCATCCGATAGGTGATCGGCTTAGTGAAGCAGTGGCGCGAAATCCATTTGAAGAGTGCGGGAGTGGGCGAGAAGCCTAGAGTCAACCTTCAGGAGGCTGCCAAAATGCTTCATGTGAGCAAAAAATCTTTGGATGACTATTTTTGCCAACTGCGTTTGGCTGAGCAATATAGGTTTGACTTCCAAAGTAATCTGGATGAGAAGATTGGGGTGCTTAGAACTTTTGTAAGACAGTTTAGACCCAAAACCGACAGATCCAACACCAGCAAATACCCAAAAAAACTACGTATCATCGAGCAACTTCGCGAAGACATAGACAGGCCCACTAAAATATTTTCATAGGCTATCTTAATGGCTCTGAAACCAGACTTAGGTATGATGGAGGAAGAGGTGAATTAGTAGCCGTTGAGAGAGAGGAAATAAGAATTCCAAGATCCACAGTCAGCCAATATATCAAGATAAGATTACCAGAACCAGTTTTTTGACGACTTCAACTTGATGTTGAACGACCCGGACGATCCTTTCATCCCGTTCTAGGAAGTGGGGTATCGGGATTTTGGGAAGAAGGAATCAGAATTCGACGAAGGCTTCGAACCTTGGTGAGCTAAACCAATCAGCCGACGAAGATAGAACCCGGTAGAAGTCTCCTTTGGCTGTCTTGATCGCTATTTTTAATTTTAGCTATTTTATCTCTTACTCTGTATCTCTATTGCACAGTCTAGTCCTGAGAAACCCTGATAATACTTCTTTACTCTTTATCCCATATCTCGCATGTACCACCGAGGCTATAAACTTGACACCAAACCTGCAATCATACTCCTGCTCCATGTTCTCAACAGCCAATCCTTCAAACAGCAATCTCTAACCTCCCTCAAGGTTGTTTCTCTCAAGGATGACATTTCACTGACTGCCAACTCTCCTGATCTGCTCCAAAAAGCCGAATCGTACTTTAATGCCACCATTAAGCGATATACTCTCATATTCACTGCGACCTCCAACGATCTGGGCTCTTTCCCCGCTTTGGACATGTTTGTCAAAGAGAACCCGGTTCCATAAACCAGTATCTTCTTGAAGTCTGTTCTCGAGAATCAACACCTCCCAAAGCTACAAAGTATGGGTCTTGTGAAATTGGCCAAAAAGATTTCCAAGTATTTGGAAGATAAAACCTATATGTTGTGTGTGCCGATATAGTTCGAGTAGTAGATCAGTAGAATCGTGAACAGCACAGTTGCTGCAAGGGCCAGGCCCATCTAAGAGGCCCAGCTCTAAGGGTACGAGACGGAACTCGGAAGGCAGGAAAATAGTAAAAAGCACTAGAAAATTCAAAATAGTCAAAACAAAAAACCTATAATTGAGAGTAAACAAAGGAACAACAATCTTCAAGAATTACTGCATCCTTAAAAGAAGATAGAACAGGAAATTGCATTAGAGTTGACACCCGAGAAGAAGAAACCATTTAGACCTTTGAAACCACTGCCTGACTTCAGGCTGATTTCTATTAAGAAATAGGGAGTCAGTCTCTAGGCACAAACAACGACATCACCGAAGGCAGCCGAGGAGAAGCTTGGGACTCAAATCGAACAAGAACAACTCCAAGAAACCTCACGTCGAAATAAAGAAGAGAGCTCGAACGTTGTGAGTTAGGCAGGAAACCAGTCCCCTAAGAAGGAGTAACCGGCATCAAAAGAACAGAAAGTGAAGGAAAAACAATAAGAAATGCAGTAGGGAGGTGACAAAAGCAGCGGCAAATATGGGGAAGGAGAGAGAAAGCAGAGGCAGTAAAAGGAGAAGAGAAAAAGGAAAGTATCGTCATCGTGTTCTGCTGAAGAGACAAAGCGAGGAGAGGAGAAAGGTCAAGGGAAACAGCGAGTGAAGAACATCGATGATTTTTGAGAACGAAGAAGACGGTGTGTTTGCCCTGCTGGCTTTTATACAGTTCAAACGCGTAATGCAAAACACTTGGCTAAGATTTAAAGTGCGTCCATCATGACTATTTGCATAATAATTATTTTCTAACTGTAACAAAACTTAAGAAACCATGCCTCACTATCCTAACGAAATCGAGTACTCCGACAAATACGCCGACGACGTCTACGAGTACAGACACGTCCAGCTCCCCAAAGACATCTACAAGAAGATCCCCCGAGGCCGTCTCCTCACTGAATCCGTAACACACTCCCTCTATAATTCAATACCGTAGGAATGGAGATCTATCGGAGTCCAACAATCTCGGGGCTGGGTTCATTATGAACTGCACAAGCCTGAACCCCACATCCTGTTGTTCAGGAGACCGATCGGGACAGATCCAGTGACTGGGCTACCTCCCCAAGGTTTCGTGGCTCCTGCTGATAATATCGTGTATTGATAGGCAGCTAATTAGCACTGACAACTTAAACACACCCATCTGTCCTCACTTATTTGCCTACGCTTTATAATGCTTTACCATCTCTTCCGTTCTGAGTAGAGTCCAAATTAAGAAGCCTATACCGTCAAATATTTTTCGACTCTTCGACTTAGCATCCAATATCTGTATTTTTAAAGCGATGATGCTGTTTTTGTATATAGCTGGACAAAACATACTCAATCAAAACCCATCAGGGAATGTCACTTTGCCTTCGTCGACGACGTTTTCGCCTGCAGCCCAATACTACAGCTTCAACTTTAGAACTATGCCTTTCTGACCCACAGCCGTGTTCACGATTTTCATTTTCTACAAAGGGTTTCATAAAGATCCGAGCAAAGGCCATATTTCCAATAAATAATTACCTGTGTTACAGCATCTCTTGCATACGCGGGCAAGGTCTGTCCTGATAACTGATTAATTGTCGACTTCAGGTGTTTCATGGCTGCCACGGACACCACCAGTCTCTCGATAGGGGCTCCCGTTTTGTTGCTGAACGTAGCTACGATGTTCGACGTGTCGACAGACTCCTTCACACTCGACATATTCACCTAAATATGTCTATTCTCAAAGGCTTTGAACGAACTGCCGCTCGAAACACTCGTAGCTGCAGGCTGAACACCCAGCAGAGAAAATCCCATATTATTGGCTGTAGGGGCAGGCACAGGAAGGGCGGAACCAAGAAGATTGAATCCCCCAGCTATCCCCATATTTTGGTTGGGTGTCGGGGCAGTAGGCCCAGAAGAAAAACCTCCCAACAGATCAAGGCCTCCGAATCCCGAATTGCTAGTGACTGGCTGGGCAATAGGCTTGGGAGGTTGAGTGAAGGTGTTGAATCCCATATTCATGGGTTGTTGGTTATATATTCCTGTAACATTTGCGGGAGTTTGAGCTGTGTTTAAACTTGTAAAACCGCCAAGGCCCAAGACATCAAAACCTGCCATCTGAGGTTGAGGTTTTAAGATTTGGGGCTGCACATTAGGCGTAGAAACAGAGCCTCCACCAAAAATATCACCATCTAGAATATCAAAACCTGCCGAGTTTGCAGGAGATGGAGCAGGCTTGGAGGGAGCTACAACCTTAGGGGGTTCATCCATCATTCCAAAAATATCAGCCTAAAATACATTTGCAGTGGGCTTTTCGCTGACAGGTTTGGGCTTATTAGGCTTATTGTTATTGGTGGTGATTGGTTGATTTGAAGGACTATCTTCCACTTGTGCTAGTTTGTGATCAGCTTTCTCAGGCATGGTGAGATTGAGTTGTTCCAGCGCACCGTCAGTGTTGCCGATGGGGATCGCACTGAAGACTTCAACTGCACTAGTCTGGGCAGGAATGGGCATGCATATCTCTGTTCTTCTCTCTTCATCCCATTCGGGTTCCAACAGCTTTGCGTATTCACAAGCTCTTTTTTGAACTTCAAGGTTGGAGCTGATCGTGAAGTTCTTAATCAGAGACAAAATACGGGCTTTGTCCCTGGTCTTCTCAGCCAGCTTGAACAGACAGCTGAGTCCATAGGCAGTCGTGTCGTCGGAAACACCCACTCTCAATATAATGTTCTCGACCAGACTGAGAATGTTGTCCTCGCTGATGGAAACCTCTCTGTTGTTCAGCAGAACAGGTGCGAATTCACCCATAAGATAAAGCACTGTCTTGCATAGAGTTTCGTTCGAAGTATTTTCGGCTGCACTGAAAAACAACTTGATCATTGCATAGTTCTGCAGCTGGGATGTGGCAGAAACCAAATGGACCAGCGAAGAAATCGAGTCCTCCTTCACGGCCTGGCCTGCCAAAATAAGCACCTTGAGGATCGAGTCGAAATGCCATCTTCTTGAAGGAGATTGCTTATCGACAATCAAACAAATTTTTAGGGCGAGTTCGGCAATGAAATCATCGTCAGTAGCGTTCAAGAGGGTATTGTGGAGGTCCTTGATGATCGGGACCACATTATCCTGATTCGCGATGATGTAAAGCAAATCGAGGGCCATCACTCTGATGAGGATATCATTCTCACTCAAGCATTCGTAAATAGTGATGCGATGATTTTGGACAGCCGATACGTCATACTTTGCCAACAGGCTGAGAGTATACAGAGTCAAATACTTCGAGTTAGCATCCTTGACCGAGACGAACTTGCTCATCATGGCACTAACCATCTCCTTAATCTGGCTGGTGAACTCAAGAGTGATAACAGTCTGGAAGCATTCGAAGAGGACAGCATTCGATCCGTTTTTGAGAGTGCCTGATCCTTTGTTGCAAATATACTCGTGAGCCTGGAAAAGAATCTCAGTGACATCTTTAGATACGGAGGGCTCATGCTTCACTAGGTATCTGAGGAATTTGAGAATGGAGACTTGCAAGAAAGGGTCGTTAGTGCCACTGATTTCATACTCCGGATTGGGGTGAGCGAGGATGTTCTTGTATATTCTGTTGATCTTCGGAAGGAATTTAGCGAGTTTAGAAGCATATGTCTCGTCGATATTGACGACCGTCTCGAGGAATCCAATCGCTCCAAGGAGAACACCGTGCTGTTTCTCATCTAGGCATGAGTCGATCTTGGCTATAAACTCAGGAATGAACTCGGGGGACTTGCGGATAATCTTTGTTGCAGTGAGGAGGGCTTTTTTGCGGATATAGCCGACGGAATTGCCAATAATCTGAGAAGTAAAGGGAATATGGGATGAGTTGGTTTGAATTCATTATACCTTAATGATTTAGGGAGCGATCTACTTGGCCAGTTCGGTGGTGCACACTTCACTCAGGACAGTGAGGGTCAGGGCCACGATGTAGTTATTCTGATTGGGAAATTAATGGAGTAAGAGCAGGAGGTTACTGAGTTCGTCAGATCGATGCGGATCCTGTTGGTGGCCATCATGAGCAGGGCTGATTGTTAGTTGAAGAGTTGAGTGAGCCCTAGACGCGGGTAAGAATGAGTTTAAAGAAATTATTTACCCAAGTATCCAATCCTTTTCTCGATGAAGCTATTGGCGGTGATTAGCTTGAGGCATTCCATCTGCCCGAAATCAGTGTCCTGCCCCATCATGTTGATGAAGAGCAGTTTGGTGACATTTCTGAGTCGCAGAGATTCATCGTTTTTCTAATATAGCGGGAATGGGTTGCAGTGGGGGGACTTACGGAGAAGGACTCTCTGATGGCAGCCATTTCCTTCTGAGTTTCTGCGCGTTCTTCTGCCATGGTCTTGCAGTTTCTGATTTTGGTGATGAAGTCGCTGAGGCGTATCATCGGGATTTTGGTTGAGTGAAGATGTATAAATATATGTATATTCCTCAGATGGGATCTTTTTGTGATTTAAGTGTTTATTGCCCAGGTGTAGAATGTGGGGAGTGGGCTGCGTGCTAAAGGGTTGGGTCCGATTAGCTATGAATAATTCCAAGTGCAGGGAGTTCAAGAATCTTATCATTAAATGTACGATTCCACCAAATCGAAAGCGGTGTTTGCCACATTTTGGCTACTCTTCTGGTCCTTTTACTCCCGCACGAACTATATAAATGGACAACAGCGAATAGTATGCAAGACTGGATAGATAAATAGAACCCTCAGAAATATTTCTTGTTTGTCAGTTTCTGCAGCTTCTCACACTCTTTCCCATTGTTTTCTCTCCACCCTTCATAACTGTTTTTCTCCTGGTCCATCCGCAGCATCTCCATCAGCTTCACGCAAGCCTTATCCGTGCCTGACTACTTTGAATTCCGCACTGCATTCACCAGATTGCCATCTGATACTTCTGTGTCGAATTTGATCTTAGTAGCCTCCCGGTTTGTGCAGGTTCTCGGTTGTTTGCCGGCACTTGGACTCAGTCTTTGGGGGAATTTCGGTTGATCAAAGTCCGAAGCCACTATTTATCTATCCACTCTGAGCTTCTTGAGCTCGTTTCGTAGGATGTTTTCCTTGTATGTTTCTGCCAGCCCCACCTTTTATCGGGAGAGAGTCATGGTCTCTTAGGTACCATTTTCTGTGATATTCTTGGCTCTGGCTACGTTTAGAAGCAACTCAAATTTGTCATGGAGTTGATTGGTCTCCTCAATCACCAAACCTGCTAAAATAGGTCTGCGTGCAGTAGTGGCTGCCGATGCAGGGTTTTGGATCTTATTGGTGCAGTACTGCTAAGAACTTGACAGAGTCTTTTCACGGCTAGCAGGTGGCAGCGAATGAGACAAAGTTACTCCGGTCAGCCATTCATGTTTTAAGATCTAAGTGGTATATTTTAAATGGATAGTTAAGTCACAAGATTAGGGGAGATTTTTACTTATTCTGCTGTTATACGGACGTCTGCATCCACAGTCAACATGCTCTATATCAGACTCTACAGAGTGCGCGAGACTCCCTGTAGTCGAGGGTAGTCTGCGTTGACGATTTTTGTGTACAGTTCTTTGTCAGTGCTACCTTTGAATGGGAATATCCCAGTAATCATCACGTATAAGAGCACGCCGAGAGCCCATATATCGGCCATAGGCCCACGGTAATCCTTCTTAACCACGATTTATGGAGCCATATAGCTCGGAGTTCCACAGAACATTTTAACCTACGCTAGGATATAACCAGAACTCAATATTTGAAGTTGCTTACTCTCTTGCTGTTTTATATGCAGGTTGAAAAGCCGAAGTCTATCAGTTTAGGGTTAAGTTTAGCGTCCAGTAGAATATTCTCAAGTTTGATGTCACGGTGGCAGATGCACATATCATGTAGATATCGCAGGGCTTCGACTAATGCAAAAAAAATCTTTTTGGCATCTCTCTAGGAAGCCCGACCATTAGGCTGAGTCTTGAGGAAAGCATTAAGACTGATGCCCTGTATATACTCCATAATGATATTGACGTGGTTGTTGGTTTCGATCACGTCATGAATCTTGAGTATGTTTTGGTGGTCGATTTTCTGGAGAATTTTGATTTATCTTCTTACGGATTTCCTTCGTTGTATTTCCTTTATCTTCTTCTTCTCATATATTTTGATAGCCACTTTTTTGTTGAGGGGTTTGTAGATGGCCAGTCTTACTGAAGCATAGGCACCTTCCCCTATCTGTTTTCCCACAACAAAGTCTTCCTTGAATTTAGAGGTCTTGTCGATGTTGGGGTCGCTCTCCACTTTGACGAGACCCTGATCGTTCAAGGCTGCCAATAGCTTGTCGTCGGGTTCCTCTCCCAGCTCCAGAAATCGGATGGAATCTGCGAAGTCCTTTTTGATACTCTCCTTATCATCCAGCAACTCTCTCATATTAATCTTCATGGTCTCCATTTTTCTGGGGGGTCGCAAATCGGTATCAGGATCTGTTCTCATAAAATTGCTGCCTCTCTCCCGAGAAGCAGCCCTCTTCTGTGCTAGATCCAATAGTTCCTACTCCATATCGTTCAATTTCCTGGATGGCATCATGGCTGTTTTATTTTTGGATATTGCTCCGATGAGGTTGTTAATAGTATCTTCCTTGTACTTCGCCTCCGAAGTCTTCTTGTTCCCTGTGGAGTTTTATCTTTCGAACAGCTTCTCGACATCCTCCTCAGTCATCATATTGGCGGGAGCGAGGGTGTCGTTCCTGCGGCCGAGGGAAGCATCGAATCTGACATTCTTGTGGATAGCCCTGAGAGCTGAAGTGACATCAGCTGTCAAGAAGTAGCCATTGTTGGTCTGGTTGAAGATATCGGTAGTGTTCTTGATAATTTTGTTTCTGTCGCTACTCTCATCTCTTTTATTATTGCGAAAGTCGTTGGATGCTTGAAGAGTTATATTGAATTTATTCATGTTGTTGCTACAATTCATACCACCATAGCTCCCATCCTTTTTAGCTAGTTCCAAATGCCGCGACAAACCGCTTTCAGTCTTGGCCTGCAGGTTGTTCTTGCGAATGTTGCTCAGAGTGTCATTGAAGCCTTGGTGATTCGCGTAGTTCTGGCTTCCTTCCGAGACGTCAGTGTAGTTTTTGCCAGATGGCTTTTTGACCAGAGGGACTCTCGATGTGGGGTTATTATTCTGGATGGAGTGGAGTGGGATGGTAGTCTGGTTTTTGCTGCCCGATTTCGATTTTTCTCGTTTGATGAGCATGAGGTCTGGAATATTGGCTGTGTTTTCTTTGTCCTTGGTGTGCTTAGACTTGAGGAGGGGTGCAGGTTTGAGTTATTCGAGGTTCCTGCGAAGGGTAAATTTGTGCTATCTGAGGTTCATGGGGAGTCGATGCTGGTTGTGTCGGGGTCGAGAAGGGAGGGCGTATACTCTTGATAAGTGATGGTAGAGCAGTCGTTATTGTTAATGATATATATTTTCAAAAGGGACTGGGTTGGATTGGCCTAACGTATAGATTATTAGCTGGAGATATTAAACTTGATTGCCAGAAACAATCATTTTCCTCCACTCTTATTCACATGGCTTTCCGTCTCACTTCCTTCGTGCCGCCCATAACTATCTCTCTCCTCTGCACTCACTCCCAATTTCGGCGTCCCAGCCTGGCTCGCAAACAATATCGCTCTACCTTCTTCCTTCGTCCTTAATAATAGAAATATCATCCATTAATCCATCTGTCGACTGTGAATAATCATAAAATTTACCCAAAGCATTAGCCATGAAAATCCTACGCAAAGGGTTGTAAGTTATAGAAGAGTGTGATCTCTTCGGTCCTAACATCAAACTCAGATATAAGACTCACAACGAATACAGGAGCTACACAGGGGCTTGCACTTCCATCATACTCATAGTCTTCTTCGGAGTCATCTTCGTGACTAAGTTCATCGATATGGTCAACCGTACCATCATCAATACCAACACCTCTTTTTCGCAGGAAAACGATCCCAGCTTCTACAGCACAAGCACTGACAACTTCATGTTCGCAGTTGGCGTAATAAAATATCCAATATGATCCGACTGATTCTTGTCCGATTTTGACTGGAGTTAACTTTTTACAAGTCTGCTGTTCTGAAAAGGCTTAAAGCTGTCTCCAGAACACAGAAAATGGAAAACACTCAAGCTATAACTCTTATATACATAAATCTCATTCTAATTCCTCTTTCAGAGATTTCGTAGTTAACTAATGTTGATCTCAACAGCGGCCTCAGGTACTTCAATGTTGGGTTCAGGAAAACAGCCATAGTCAACAAAGTTAGAGTCAATACCAATGTTGCCCTCATTTCCTGCACCAAGGAGCACTGGGCCCGGTTCGGCTCCGAATTCGATTACCATTATGACAAACTCAAATTCTCAACCTGGCTCTGTCCTCCTTTAGGTGACGTGCTGGAGCTGGAGGGAAAGTATTCGTCTGATTCGTTTAAATACCTGAAGATAAACTTTGCGAAATGCACGGGGACAGTGAACGGACGTGGCTGCCGCACAACTGCGTAGATCAACTCCTTCCTAGCCAGCAATTAGGTGTTCAGTTTCAACTTTTATTTTACGAATGTCCTCATAAATCCCGACTCTTTTGTTCCCACTAGAGTCTATTTGGAAGACACTAATAATTTTCCCTTCAGCACAACCAGAGCCACTTCCTGCAACTTCTATATGCAATCCTACAAAATCTAGACTGACCGCAGTCTCCTCCCAGTTAATGACATAAGATATGAATCAGGGCTGATGAGTAGCTCCTCCGCACTCATGACTGCCTACTCCAATACGGGTTCTGAGTACATGAAGTTCTATGTTCGTAAATCGCCGATAGCCCAAAATGTCACCCGATCCTTTTACAAGCTTGACGAACTCTTGTCCTACATCGGCGGGCTCTTCGGGCTGATTGCACTTCTCATCCAAGTCCCCTTAAACTACTATAACTCAGTGTGTTTTGAACTGGAGCTGGCGTCCGAGCTGTTTACATATTCTGAGAAGAAACCGAGTGAAGATATTCCTTCAACGCTGTTGATTGATAAACCTTAGGAAAACCACGAAGCCAATCAAGAAGACGAAGAAGTGACGAAAGACATCCATAACAGTGAGGGTTTCAACTTCATTGTTTACTTAGTGTTCATGCCTTATTTCTGTCTGAAGAAGCTGGGGTTCAAAAAACTATACCACAAGAAACTCTAGGCCTATTACCGTTCCATCAAAGAGGTCCGCAAACAAACTGACATCGAAAAAATGCTCAAACGTTTCTTATATATGGATAGGGTTGTGAATTGCCTTCTGGACGAGGACCAGATTAAGTTGCTGCATGTCTATCCTAAATAGACAATAAATGAAGTTTCGAGTGACCATGCAGCCTTCAAGCTGCGGAAGAACTTATCGAGCGAAGCTATCCTTCAGAATGTTCTAGGTTCTATTCTGGGTCTTCCAGAACTGAGTGCCGCCCCCGCTGCTGATGAAGATTCTGAAGATGAGGTGGGAGATCCAGAGAAACTAGCAGCTGCATATGATAATGTGAAAAAGAGGGCTGATAGCATCAGCAAGAGAATCATAAAGAATCTTGATCCTCGTATAAAGCGGAGGTTCGCCAAGAAAAAGAAGGGACTAATGCTGGAGATATCTGCTGAGAACAAGGACCACAGTAACAGCAATGCAAACAGTAGAGCAGAGCGTGCTGGAGAGAACAATGCAGTTAATGATAGTATTAATCCTTTGTTCAACCTTCTCAATCTACAGTACGTGGAGAACAAAAAGAAGCAGGACGAATCGAGACACGAGGAGCACAGCGAGGCGGAGTCGAAATCACGGGGAAGTCTACAAAATAGCTTGACTCCGAGGGACAGCCGACTGACTCCACGGCAGGTGAAGTCGACGAAAGACCTTGGCATAGTGGGATTCATGTTGGAAGATTTCCATGATAATAATGTCTAGGGCTTCGAATGATAATTGGTGATAATAGAAAAGGTGATTTAAATGATTAGATAATTCTAGTTTAGCATTGGAATACGAATAGGAAGGTAAGTGCAAGTTTGTGGGAAAGGGAGGCAGAACAAACGAACAGCACGAATCCAAGGGCGTACCCACCGACTGATTTGGGACCTAGTGTTTGGGCTCGAGGGAAGAGCGGCTATTTATCTGAAATCAGTACGTCACTCTGAAGTCTGCAGTGTCTGAACCATCATCCAGCCCACAAGGAAGTACGCACAGAATATGTCACGCAGCTAATGAATAAAAGGATGATCAGCTTTTTTAATTGATTTAAAAAGGTACAATCCATTATGGTTCACTGGAGTTCTCAAGTGTCTTGTTCAGCTCAGCGTTATCCTCGGTATGTTTGCAGGCGTTATCGGAAGACTCGTCCGAAAAACCAGATACAAACAATGGGGTTGAGTAGTAGTCCCAACAGAACAACCAATGGGTACATCAGTAATGGAAACTTGTTGCATCTTTCTCTGTAGATGACCAAAGAAATCGTCGGACCTGCGCACCAAAGGAGGGGTAAGTAATTGAGAGAATACTATTTTACCTGTGAAAACTAAAACCAGAGGCAGAAGTAGGGGTACAATCAGACTCATAAGCAAGAACCATCCCAACCTGTAAAAAAATAATTTCCAAGGTTTCCAGTCCTGCGAGCGATGGTCTTCACTGTGCAGGCCGGGACACCCGAAAGGATTGTATCTCTTGAAGTGCTAGGGAGTGTACCGCGATTTGCAAATCCAGCACCATTGGTAATTGCATACGACGCAGGTCATGTGGTTACAACCATCCATCTTCTCTACCCATGACTTACACTTCTTACATTTCTGAATGTCTACGTTATTTTGTGTGTTGTGTAGGAGAGCTGAGTTTCTAAAGGCCTGCTAACAGCTTAGTGCGGGGTGACTCCGGCTGTGACATTAGATGCAAATAGTTGTAGCACAGCTACAGTCAATCGTTTTAGCTCTGCTATGGAAGTCTTGTTTCTGAAGGACAATGACTCTTCCACATTGGTGGTTAGGGCACCAAAGCATATTAGGGTCCATACGGATGTTCCTAATCCGTACAAACTGCTGGTATTTCTGGAAGGTGGGAGCGTCTACAAAAGACTACACTATTTTGGCATCCAGATGTACAGTGCAGTGAGGGCAGTTGTTCTCCAAGCTACCAGCTGTTATCTGTAAGGGTTAAACATATGGAGACAGCCATTTTGGATTGTTTGTATGTTTTTACCTGTTCCGTCAGCCATTTCTTGAAGCACTCTTGGCAGATTGTATGGAGAATACCGTTGAACTATACTTTTCTGGAGTCATCGTAGTCCTCTTGGCAGATCTGGCATCTTTGGGAACTCGGTTATGGAAGGATATTTTCAGGGTCTAAGAGTTCGGGGTGAGCCTTGGAGAGCTATACTTGGTGCTCGTCGAGAACTCGTTGTGCGAGTAATGAGTCAATGAAGCTGTGTTTGGACGAATCTTGTGAGCAGACGCGGCATAGTTATCGCTAGTCGATAAAAAAAAGATGAAGGTACTGCCCTGTTTATTTGTCTGGAGTGCACAAAAGTGCAATCTGCAACTAATTGGGTAGATTTAGAGTAAATTGTATTTGTTAGGTTTTCTACTTGTTCATCCACAGTGACTTAGTGTGCGCTTCGCAGCAGAGACACCTGGTACTCAGAGAGTTCTAGCTATCTAGGGCTATGCGAGGGCGAGGGAAGCTGCTCAATGAAGTGAGCGTAGTTCTACTCCCGCTGGTGTTCTGAAAAGCCAGACTGGTCTCGGAGCAGCATAGAAGTTTGTGAGTAGTGAGTGTGAGTTATAGGACTTGAAGTCTTGGGAGTGTGTGCTGGGATGAGGGTCGGGAAGAGTGGGTATTTATTAGGTTGTTTTAAAATAAAAGGATTCAAGTTGTACTCATTTTGATCCCAATAAAATATTGAGGCATGCTTTGAATGGAATGGTGCTTCACGAACACAAACTCTGGGTTTAGTTTATAGACATATCGGCATACTAACATCACAGAATCTCCACTGGTCTTCGCTAAATACACGCTATACACTTCCACCATACTTATCACCACATGTCTAGCCACCATCCTTCTAAACTCCCCATATCTGACCCATCTAAACCCTACTCTTAGCAGTTCAACGAGCTCTACAACGCAGCATGCAGAAAGGTCTCTCTCTACCTAACTCGCAAAACCAATCCTAGAAAATACATCTCAATTAGTAAATCCGTCCATGCTAAAGAGCGCACCATTTCTGTCAAAAAAAGCTTTCTGCCTGTCGTTTCCCCCTTCAAGACTAGGTAGTTCGAAGAAAGAGTTCTGAAGAGTAGCCTCAAACTGGCACAAAGCGATATCTATGCAGTGTCACCACAAAAAAGACGTGGGGGAACAATTGGTGAATCGGTGCCAGGACCATGGGAGGGAGTTTGAACTGGCTGATCGGATCAGGATACGTTTTTGACGCTGATGATGGCATAGAATTTTCTGTAATTTGCATCTGCTTCTTCCAACGATCATATAAATTTAATGAAGGAATCGTTTGGTACTTGGGCCGGTGTTTCAGAAGAGCTTTCTCTTAAGGCTGGCCAGCTTCTCTTCATTTACCTCGAGGTTACGAATAGTGATTGAAAACCTTCGTTTTTTAATTTCTTTCAGTCCGTGCTTCCAGACGTAACGCGCATCCCCAGAAAGTATGTACAGCCCCCTCCGACTCAACTCAACATTCACAGTATGGCCTGTGTCGGGATTCGAAAACTCCATATCGGTACTCGCGGCTAAATTGATTCCGATTACGATATCCCCAAACTGGTCAATATGGGGATGCAACACCATTCCCGGCATGTACTCCTGGATGAGCCACATGCTTTCCTGGGGTGAGTAATGTGTGATATTGTTGATGCGTAGTTTTTGAATCAGAAAGTCTAGGAAGTTGGGAAACTATTGGTATTTATTTTTTTCGATCCATTTTTTGTGTTGGTTATAGTAGTGTCCGTATTGGAGGGACCTGCGCGAGACGACCTGCTCCCAGTGGTTTTCTGTCTGGAATGCTTGAATAAGTAGATGCTCTTCCTACTTGGTGATAAAGTCTTGGACGTACTTGAGACCTGGGATGGCAGGATGCCTTTGGAGACGGAAAGCTGGGGGGCATTAGTTTTACATGTGTCTACTCTTTAATTTGAAGGACTGATTCCTGTCTAGTGAAAATAGGAAATAGAAACCCACTCGGCTTATCAACAGATAATTACTTCAGAGAATTGAAGTATCACTTCCTGTTTCACCTTTCTCAGGCAGAAACCTTTTACCTCATAAATATCCTAGACTAATAAATCGTGGATTCTCTAATTTCTGCTTTTAAATCATCTTTCTTTTCTATTCTCATCGCCTAGAAAGTTACTCCTGCCTCCACACTCCCTCCATGCACTTCTTCGCTTTCTCTCGTCTCCTCAGGCCTGAAAACAACCCTGAAACCTTCCAAGTCGCTGCCTTCCTAGTCTAATACCTATCCATCTTCTCAGTACTCGCCAGTATACACTCTTTCGATGTACATATTGACCTCTACCAGGAGTTTTCTGCAGCCGTATTCTCTCCTTCTGCCATGTTCCCGGATACTGCAATACCTGTAAAAGACTGTCTGAGTATTGCTTTGATGGTCCTTTTATGCACTGCTACGCGTATATTCTTGGGGATAGGGCTAACCAGACTAGTTTACGTCGTCCTGCTGGACCGTCTCATTAAATCTTGCACAGATCCAATTACTCTTTCAGTTTCATCGATCTTAATGTTTTGGCTTATCCTCCTCGAACTTACTGCTACAATAAACCTTTCTATCTACAGAGACAGTGCGTATTCCTAGCCCTTCAACTAGCTTAAACTGCTTCACTACCTGGCCGTCGTTGGCTCCTTGGTCTCTCAGAGATTGTTTTAGTTATCTCCTCTCTTGGCTGGTTTGATAAACGTTGCCCTGTACAGCTTCATGTTGCTATTACGAATCAATACGCCTGCCACAAACTACAATTACAAAAGACTTCAATAGTTGGGCTATTGCAGCTTTATAAGTCTGTACGTCTTGGCGATTTTCAGCCACTTTCTTACGAGAGGGTTGATCGCGCAGACTATGGTTCTGGGTGCTTCGGTGGTCGTTTTATTCTTGTCTTCAGGCCTGCTGTCTGCTCCTCTACAATGCAACAGACCCCTCGAGGCAGGATAAGACTTGATCAATTGTTTGTCATTTACAATGGCGTATCTGCTGAAAAGTTGCTATGAACCCAGCATCTAGAAATGTATCAGGAGTTTTCTCTACACTAATAGACATCTGCCGGGTATCTAGAAACTAATCTCCCGTTCCCCTAATACAGGAAAGAAGGATATCAAACTATTGCGAAACAAGAAAAGAATCCTGCTGAAGCTTGCCGAGTACTTACTCTCCGATTCCGTTGGTGGGACTAGTTTCGCGACACAACTACTAAAGGTGCAGTGTGAGTACAAGGTTAAGGGCAACCTGATTAAATCCTATGAGCTGGTGACTCGCTTGCAGAATAACCCAGAAAACCAGTTCAGCCTTTTTAAACGCCTAATGATTCTCAAACTTAAGACGGACATCGTTGATGATATTAATGTGCTGCGTTACTCGGCTAAATTTTTAGAGAGATTCGGATTGTTCGAGGCTGTCCAGCAAAATGAAGCTCTGCTCGAATTAGTAAGGCAAGGATGCACTTCCTACTAGCAACTATGGAGCTAGAGGTCCATTGGTATCGTTGACATCCGTTCTTTCAGGGAAAAGGTCACGAGAGTTGTGGGCATCAACACAGTAATCCAGCTACAGTTCTAGAAAATGTTCCATACACCTACGAGTTTTTATGAATACTTTTACTACTTGTACTACGTAGAGCGCGATATCAGGCGAGCTCGGGAGCTTATAAACGCGTATAAGCTGCCAAGCCAGAGAGATATAAATTACTCACCCTTTGGACATTTGTGCCTAGTGATCAATCTGGACAGGGAAGAGTTTGGAGTAATAAAAAAAGCCAGTGCCAATATTTATTCTAAGCTCGGTTATGCAGTGTCCGATGTGGAGGGCGTTTCCTTTGAGTAGACTCTACTCCCAACTTTCTACCGTCAATACCATAAAGATATTCTTCGTTCATTCGTGTTGGAAATGGGGTTTAACAGTCGCATCCAGGACTTCAAAAAACACTCAGTCGCTAAGCATGCTGATGGGGATCTTATTGTAGCGGATTTCCACTTCAGAGCATGTATAGTAGGAGAGGTTGTTTGTGCAATCGGATCCTTGGAAGCAGATTGGACAGAACGTGACTTGTGGGTGGTATACTTCAAGAATTCTGGCAGCTTAATAGAATGTTGCCCTCCTCTGTTTAGCCGGGATGCTGGGAAAATTCGTAAAAATATCAAGGATCTGTGTAGCGCCCGCGATTCACTAGACGATCTTTAGAAAGAAAAGGTTTAGAACCAGTGGATAGAGGACTAGATGGAGTTCTTACTGTAGTTAGAGACTGAGGAAGGGAAAGAAGAGGAATACTTCAAGAAATTCAAGTAAATCCCTCTCGGGAACTAACTCTCGGACAGCATAGTCATCCTGCGCTGCAGCAAAAACAGAGAAATTACTAAACGAGTGGGCAAATCTCAATCTCAAACTAATTCGATTTCCCGACCCCCCATCTCTCGGTTTAAGATTACCTGTGACTCTTCTGTAGCACAGTACTTTAAAAGGAAACGTTAACTCCTCCTCAATGACTTATGCCTGAGCAAGAAAATTTTGAAAGCATGTCTTGGAGTGATTGTGAGTTGCGTGCTTGTGTGCATGCTGGTGTTTCAGATGAGCGTCAACCAGGATAGAACGTAATTCAAGAATTTTAATGAGAAAGTGGGTTATAGCGTGCATCTGCGGGACTTCAGCTCTATAAAAATTATAAACTGGCTGCATTACTTTAATTTAAAGCATGAGGAGGGGGTAGAGTTCCCCGAATCCAGTTTCGGCAATCCTCAAGATCTGGCCTATTATGTCCAGAAGCTAATAAATGAAAACCAGAAACTGAAGATATTCGCTGATGCCCCCATTAAAGTAACTGTGGGCAATATGACTATGGACACGACGATAGAAGCCTATATAGATTCCTTTGTCTTTGCAATCTGCTACCTCAAGGAGTCTATAGATGGCACTATCATCTGGGAACCCACGAGCATCCAGTCAAATATCTAGTTTGTTATGAATAATTCGGAACAGTTCGTGGAGAGTGCCACGCAGCATCAGCGTCGTGCCTTCTAACAATATGTAAACAATCAGATCTCTGCCTACACCACTTCTTACCTGGTCGTGAGCATTATGATTACGTTCTTCTCTGCTGTCTCCGCCGCTATCATGATCTTCGACTAAAAGGTCTACATCCAAACTGAAGAAAAAGTCTTCGGGGCTCTTGCTTCTCTCAGGAATAGTGATAGAGCCCACATGCTTGACACAGTGGATCTTTATCTAGACAAGATATTTGGGGACTTTTCACCCCTTGACTCTTGTTCTGGAGACTTTGACCCTTAAGCTAATCTGAGTGCTGAAAACAACGCCAACACTTTTCGGCTACCAAGTATGAGTCCCAGTGCTTCTTTGTCTCCAAATGTCTCATCTTCCTTCAACACTCCTAGAGAAGGAGCAACCCCTAGAACATCACGACATCTCATCAGTTATAAATCAAGAAACCCCTATGCTGCTTCCAATCATTCTCTCACCCCTCATAGCTTTCATAGTTAATTTCGTGCTAAAACCAGCGACTTCGTGTAACCTGCGGAACTTCTGACCAGCCCTCGTGGTTTCCCGAAGTTACTGCTTTTGGGATTGTTGTTCTTTGTGATCATTATGGGTGTTCTTTCTGTGCTAACTTATTGGCATTCAACCCAGAAGACCTTCAGTTCAGGAGCCTTTATAAGAAATCTGTTATACCTCCATGATTACAGTCTAACTTACTTCTCAAAAATCGTCCACTTTTTCGAGGCTTTAGAAAATAACTTCGTGGACATCATCAAACTCTAGGAGATCTATTAAACACACAGAAAATACGAAACCCAAATGACATACTTCGATAACGAAGTATTATCGAGCGAAGAGTTCTAGAACTTCAATGAGCTGTATCTAAACATTAAGCTCAAAGCATTGTGCGAGTACCTGGACTGTTCCAATTAGTATGATCTCTCCATGAGATACAATTATACAATATAGGCTTTGATGCTGAAAAACAGCGACTAGCTTTGGAATCTTGCTTTGAGCTACCACCGAAAAGCCAAATAGAATGGGGGCTCCGTTAATATGACACTAGTTCTAAGATAGAAGAGTGTGCAGACTTTGTTGGAGACAGAGATGCTGCTATTCGACACTTATGTGCGGCTATTCGAGTTTTTCAACCATGGTTACCGAGGCCATATCTGGAATGTGCATAATAAGCAGCTGGCCTTTTATGCAGTTCATAACTCAGTATTCGGGGTATTCATCATATTGTAGATACTGTACCTTTGGAGATTTTTCAAGTAAAGAAGAGAGTTCCTGAAGGCAACAGATGTAGTCCTGGAAGAAAGCTATAAAATATCATGAATATGAACCTTCTCGGAGCCAGAGCCAGGCCCTATTCGAATCGATGGTGGAAACATATATGATTTAATGTCATCAGCTTCATTCGTTGTTCTTTTCATTGATGCAATCACTCAAATTTCTTGACTGACGAGTATCCTCCCATCCTCAGATTATTGTTCATGTTCCCTGACCAGTATTTCTCCACACTGCACGACTGCTCGTAACTGTTTTGGATCAGCAACTACACTTCCCGATTCTTCTGCTAGCTGTGTCTCCGTAGGATCTAGATATTCTTATATAACTCTTGCAGCTTACCAAACTGTTATCTTTTTTAAGCTTCTGACTTCGCCAGTTGCGATTCGAGCTAGTCTACCCGCTCCAATAGTATCTGGACTTCATAGCGCATCTGGGTGCTGTGTACGGGTCTATCGACATAGACTGGCACTTATATTGGGACCTCTATAGGGATCTCCACACGCTTGGGCACTTACTTGATGACTTATTTGACGATCTACTTTTAGATATACTTGGGTATTTCTACGATACGCTCAGGACCCTTAATGAACTTGGGCACTTCTACCTGTACTTCTACGATTTTCTCAACGGGGACATGCCTGATTACTTCTACAGGCCTTTCTACGTATACTTTCTATACGAATCTCTCTGATTTAAACTACTTCTGTTGGTCTTCCAGGCTTTTCACCTTTTCTCTAAGCGATTAATTCTCCAGTCTTTGTTTGTGGTTTTCCAACTCTAGCTCTCTTATTTTAGTATCACACTGATGAGCCTTGCAGTCTCTGAACTGCCGTGTCTCCAGCTGGACCTCTAGCTTGTCCTTCGCCTTTTACATCTCGTGAAGCTCTCTAATCAGTCTATGCACTTTCTTCGCTAGTTTTTTCATGCATTACTTTTAGTCTATTAGGTCTTTCTAGAATATCACATCGATTGTAGCAGTAGGTCGAGACACTTTAGTAAGATACTGGGATGAGGAACAATTTGCAGGGGACGAAGATTTTTCAACCTGATAGGTCCTATTATTAGGGATATCGATAGCAGAGAACGGTTAAGGTTTCAGGATTCGAGTGGATCTCGCCGGAATCAGGGTCTGGTACTTCTGTTTCTCAATCACTAAATTGGTATACGATTTTGCTCTCTAAATGGAAGGATTAGGAGCCTTAGCCCTCTTGGTTAGTGCAGAAGGTGTAGGGTTGCTGTCAGTCTCATTACGAGGGTTATTATTTTATTTGTGATATTTTGCTAAGACGAGGCTGGAGGTGATATGAGTCTTGGGATGCTGCTGAAGCAAACCCTTTGAATTTTTGTGAGGTGTGAGGCCGACAAGATCTTTGAGTCTCTTATGGAGTAACTTGGTATTGATAAGGTCTTTCGGGGGTTTCATAACGATTTCTATTAAAATTTTATAGCTAAAATATATGTGTGTGTATGTATGGAGTCGATACACCAGGATGTTAATGGACTCGGAGACTGCCTCGGCAAGGTTTATTTTTGCCTGCTCCTGCACTTACTTCTTGGAAGGAGTCACTATTTTCCTGAAATAATAATCATTACCTAAACTGTTCTGTTCCCATCTAATACAGACAACCTACACCCACCGCCACCAACTCCTTCATCTTTACATCGTTATCATCATTTCACCCACTGCCTAACAATTTACTTTTCTATTCTTAAAAGCTTATCACTTTTTCATCATCTGCTGAACTTCTTCTTATATTTCTCAGCGCTCACTCCAGTCGTCATCGGCTGGATCACGTCCTCCTCAGCATATAGGTATCCTGCCAACCATCCGTTACGTTCACGGTAAAGAGATCGGGTTCTTGAGTCGATGCTCCGGCTAGTCCATGATCTAGGAAGAATGTCATTAAGCGCCGTCACTCCATTGCCCACTCTCTTGTACAAACTTCCCAAAATCACCTCTTGTCTTTGCTGCTTCATGATATAGAATGGGCTCAGGTTGAACCACAGCACCGATGATGCAGCAGCGATCAGACCGCCAACGATGGGAGAAGGGAATCTAAGACCAAAGTTGCGGAAGACAGTTGGCTTGAGGAACTTCTCGTAGCCGAAGAATACGGCGACGGGGAAGGCGAGATTGGTAGCAGTGTAGAGAGCCGATGCATTAAGATAGGACTTGATTTCGGTGGATTTGATGAGACACTTCTCGTAGCCCTGGTTGACGACGTAACTGCGTTCTTCGTCAGTCCAGAATTCCCAAGGGTAGAGTTCTTTGGCGTCCTCAAAGTTGTTGCTGTAGAGAGATAGTTTAGCCATGTGGTTATTATGAGTTAGCTGCGTTGGTATTGATTAATATTATAGATAATGAGAATAAAGCATATGTTTCAAGATGTGGAATCCAGACACAACATTACCATCTCCTATCTGCTGGCTGACCAAACGACCCTACTGCTGCAGATTTGGAGGCAAGGAGTTGACCGTTTTCATTTTATTATCAGTTCGGCTTCCGCTTCATCAAATACCAAATCGAATACCGGTCAGCAAGTTTTGCTGTGCCTTATACCAATATGCACTTTAAGAATTTACCCAATGCCCATAATTTATACTTGTATCGCCCGAGGTCCCATCATCCTCGTGGACTACACCAGCTGCTCTGGTAACTTCGTCCACACTGCACAGGAAGTCCTGAAGTACTGCAAGCCCGAAAAGAAATACGCCTAATACAGTGTTCAGGCTTATGTTTTCTACATTGCCTACCTTGAAGGTCTAATCTATATGTGCATGTGCGACCTTGACTACAAAAAGCGGATCGCCTTCCCCTATCTCGAGGATATCAGGAAGATATTTTGTTCGACATTCCCAGTCGAAGTAAGGGAAAAAGCTAACCTGTACGGATTATCGAAATTCAACCTGATCTTAAAGGAGAAGATGGATCTGTACAGTTCCCCTGAGAATGTGGACAAGATTGAGAAACTCAGGAGAGAGACCGAAGAGCTGATGGAGATCAGTCGGTAGAACCTCGACAAGACAATCGCACGGGGCGAGAAAATCACAGTCCTAGTCGAAAAGACGCGCGTGATGTCCACCCTGTCGCTAGACTTCAATAATAACTCTAAAGTAACTACACTCATTCAACAGAAAAGCGCAATCCTGGTCATGCCGATGTGCTAACTTTTAGACGTTAAAAAACCAGATGATGTGGAAAAATCTTAAGTTCAAGATCCTAATCGGCCTGGCTATCGTGCTTGTAGTCTATCTCTTGTTGGTATCGGTATGCGGTGGCTTTCTGCTCAAGGGCTGCTTCTGAAGAATATCTTTCTTTGACTTTGGGCTATAGGCTATGTTTGTGGAGATGTGTTGATTAATTTGCGCTGGCGATCGGAAGAGTTGGTCTGGAGACTCAGACAAACATTTAGAAGCCAAGAGGATGTGGATAGTAGAGATTTATTTTTAATGAGACTATGCTATGAACTCTAATTAAAACCGGTGGTTGTTTACTGACGCTGTAGAACCACGATGGTCAGATTAAGGATAGACTCAGCAAATTACCCACGTCAAATCATATTGTTAGAATTCATCCGATTGTCCAGGAAGTTTATCAAATCCTCCAAGTCGAGCACATAATAATTGCATCTTTCTCTATCTACCTCTATCTACCGGACTTAACTAAAAGTCATGGGAGCTGCTCAAGGTGGACCCCTCAATACTGTGGGCTTTTCCGAATCCATCACCAGAGGTCGGGTCCCCACTTCAGACCACATTACCTTTGCAGGAGCATTCAATTAGATGCTCTACAAAGTTGGAGATCGCACCCCAAAATTACTTGACTTGTACCCTGGGTTCTCAGTCTCTAACTCACCTGTCAAATTCGACTTCCTTGATCAAAAGAACTACTTCCTCAGTCTTTTCCTAAAGTCTAATAGAGATGGCATGCCGAGGGCCCAAAAGATCCATGCTTGCTTGGTTCTTGATATTTCTGGTTCAATGGGCTCTCCTTTAGCCCGTAATTAGAAGAGTGGAAGGTCTAGGCTCGAGCTTGCCCGATAAGCTATTAAACTTTTTTACAAAAAATTGAACCCCCAGGATGTCTTTTCTCTCGTAGTCTTCCATACTAAAGCTACCACTATAATACCAAGTGCATACGTTAAAGATCTCGAGGAGGCAGCTGTCTTTTAACTTATTGATAAGCCTCATGGCAGCGGAGGGACAATCCTCAAGAACGGATACATTGAAGCCTAGACAAATTTCACTCGCTTCCCGCAAACTGATCAGGGTTACGAAAGGAGAATCGTTATGCTGACTGATGTTGGAGACAACTCCGCAGAGACCGAGAGGTAGTTTACTGAAAGACTATCTTCTTCAGGCATCCACACCACCATCATAGGAGTATCTGAAAGTTTCCGATCTTCGACATGCGAAAGTCTTGTCAAGACCAAAGGATTTAACTACTTCTGCGCTACAAAAGACTCTCATTTGAGAGAACACCTTTACGATCACTTCGACTACACCTTCTTTCCCGCAGCCTTCAAAATTGACATTACCCTGGAGAGTGATCAAATATTGACAATAGATGTTTTTGGAACCCCTGACTCCGGAAATCTAGCCGAATCCTCTAATCCTGTGCATAAGGATAAGAAAGAGTTCCATATTACTCATATGTAAAGTGTGTTTCCTTCGGACTTTAGGCACGACAAAAATGGTTAAGCCGTTACCCAAGGCGGCCTAATTCTGATTAAAATAGTTCCTAAGGACTCCTTAGCAGATCATTTCACGGGGACTTTAAAATTGAGTTACAAAACACTAGAAGGAGAAATGAAAAAGGAAAGTATTAATCTAGACTATTAGTTATCTATGGACGAATTCCATACAGAGGAGACAGTGGAAAGATCGCTCCGAATATTCTATTATACCTATTCAGTGAGGCAGATTCTGGACCGTATGAACTCCAAACAGCATGCTTTGAGCGATGGAACGAAGCAGCAGTACTTGGACAACCTTGAGAGCCTGATCCCCATAATTTCAGCAAATAAAAAGTCCGAACTCGAAGGGTTGATCGAGCTGGTTAAGATTTTTAAAGATAGGCCGAATAGTCTAAAATGATGTTTAGATTTTATGTTGGAACCAGGCATTGATAAGACAGGGATCATTATTTGATATTTGATAGCTCAACTACATCATCGAGAGACGTTTAAAGAAATGACTCTGGGTCATGGATTCAGATATGTCTGGAAAAAAGCATAATCAACAACAGTTTCTATTCTTTAGGTTATCTGCTTGGTAAACTTTCATGCCTTGTTCCTACCCGCTCAGTACTCTCTGGCTCTACACTCTATTCACAACCTTTAATGATGCCGACTAGTTTTGAGCTCCGAAGGTACTAAACAAAGTGTGTTCCACCTGGCTTGTCGGTCTCCCTGCAGCTGGCACAATATAATTCATATTACTGTTTCCGTTGCTCGAGTTCATAGTCGGCACCCAGCTGCTAAATCTCCCGTTAACCCTACTTTCTAGTTTTTTTTTACTGTCATCTCCACCAACAATGGCTTATCTTTCAAATAGCATCTCTTTGTTCCCATCATGCGGGTGTTGATAAACATTGACTAGCTTAGGCTGATCGTGAACGACATTAATGGTTCTACTTGGAACAATACCACACCTGGGGGAGAATATCATGCTAGGATTTAGCTGCAAATGAGGAGGGGATTTTATATCATTTTGTCTGAAATCAGTTGCTCTTAGGGGGGGCAGAGGAGAAACGATTTGTTATTGCGAGCTTTAAGGTCGACTAATCCTGTTCATTCGCATCATTCCCGTTGTATCGTTGGTACGATTGTGGTTATGTAGGGAGACTTGAGAGAAATCCGCAAAAGTATTTATGCTTGCTCTTTGGGATGTTGCAAGCATTAATTTTTGCTGCGGCAACCCACTTATCACCGCACTCTGGTTGTTTTTAGGGGGAGAACGCGAGGAAGGTTAGTGTTGGGTGAACCTGATATGCTGTTGTATGGGGCTGGTAGGAACATTAGTAGTATGAGGTTTTAGCATCATCGCATTCTGTTCAGTAGATTAATTTCTGAGTATGTGCTAGAAGTAGGTGTTGCGCAAGGGAGGATGCGAAATTCTGGGTGAATTGAGTGTGGTAGCACTGTTTTGGTGGATGTTAGTAGGACTGCTGCCTGTTGGTTGTTATTGTAGAGGCTTGAACTCTTCTGATTTGTATTTCTGGAGGGTTTTAGAGTCCGTTATGGCTCTGTTAAAATGGTAGCTGTTAACAACAGTGTTTGTTGACAAGGAATTGTTATTCCTTTGTTCTGTCGACATCAGTGTTGTGCCGCTCGGGAGTAGCAACTGACTATGAACTATTCGATGGGGGCTTAGAGCCTTGTCAGGGAGCTCGCTAAAGGCTCTGAGGGCATTTAGGTTATTATTGACAGCTGTTTGGTTCATCGCAGAGTCAAAAAGCAACTTCTTGTCTTCATTGATGGTCGTATTAGCCAAAGTCACATTATGTGTGCTAGCCTTAGAAGTGGCTCTTTATTTCTTTAACTTTCTGACTTGATTTTCGAGTTCAGCAATCGCAAATTCCTGCGTTTTAACCTTAGCTATCAACTCACTGTTTTATTTTTCGAGGTTGAAGCCAATGTCCTTCAACATACGGAGTTTTTATAGTTGCTGGGACTCTTTGACGGCCGCTTAGTTTTGGATCCTCAGCTGTCTGGAAAAGGCTTATTTCAGTTATTCTTGAAGCTGGGAGACTGTAATATTATGGATTTCAGATTGAGTTTCCAAACTATCGTGCAGACCGCCATGCTGTTGATTGCTAGCCTTGTCTTACCTGAATAGCTGCAACTCCTTTTATAGTTTGACTATCTTTTGTTGGAGTTAAAGTGTGCTAGAGACATAGTATGCTTGATTTGACTCGTCTTTCGGAGTTATTTATCTACTGTTGTTAAAGGCGTCACCATTTTGTTGTTGGACCTTGTTTGCGAGACCATTCAGCATCTGGATGTGTGCATAATTATCATCGAGCTGGTTTCGAAGAGACCTAATTTACTGGTTTTGATATTGGGTTTTCTGTTCAAGTTACTTGATGGTATCATAACTCGACCTCAGATTCAGCTCGTACTGAGATAGTGTAGTCTACTGGATTGTTCTGAGTTTAGATTCGGACTCAATGAGTCTGTGCTCAGTCTCCCTTATCTTTAGTGTTAGATCCATGATCCTTTTTTAAGTCTAGAATTTACTGCTATTAGATAGCTATTGCCTCGATCTCACTACTGATTCTGATTGCAGCATATCAGTTGACCTTTGCTTCTACGCTATGTCAATCTATTGTCGCTGCACTTCATCTTTGTATTTCATGATCTCTTCTTCGTACCAGGTTCTTATAGCGATCTTCTACTGCTAGAGCTCCTGCTTGCATCTGTGTAGTTAGGTCTATTTAGCTTCTAAGATCATGGCAAACTCTAGCCTGACTTCTTACGACCTACTCATATAAAGTTTCACTCGCTCCTACCCTTCTAGCAACATTTTGGTTTTTGATTCGATTTGTTCCTCCATTGTCCTTTGCCGACTCTATAGATTGCGGATTAGTGTTTCATAATGAGCTACCTGCTCGACGTTTCTCGAAACCTCTGTTTCTCTCTTGATCTTTCTAAGCCCTTCTTGGAAATGATTGTTCTGTTCTAAGAGCTACTTTTCTAGAGTGTGCTTGTGCTGTTCAAGGGTACTGATCTGGGATTGGTAATGCTGGATTTGGGTTTTGAAGTACTGTTACTGGGTCGTCAGCCTCTGTACCTACTGTCTCAACTTATCGGACTCATGCGATTGGGTTTTTCTGGACAGGGCATCATTGAGATTTTGAATTTATGATTGCCTTTTATTGAGTTAGCAGGACAATCGCTATTTTTCTATCTCATTGATCCTTTGAATCTCCTGACTGCGTCTGAGCGTGGCCTCGAGGTTCTAGATTTTCCTATCCTTTTACGAAAGATCCGAAGATTTTAGGTGTTTCTGTTGTTCCAAATTGAATGCTTTGTTTTCTAAGCCTTGTTCTAACTAACTTATTCTTTGTCGGTACTCTTCCAGACATCTTTAAAGATGACCCTTACTTTCTGATTCGTTTTGAGCAGCCAGACTGAGTCGGCTCGTTTCCATGATATGCTGTTCTAAGCTACTCTTCAATTACTCCACTTTTCGGATGCTCTGCTACAACTAATGCTCGAGGTGTCTTGTGGCCTCAGTTTATAATTTCAGTCGAGCCATAGTTTGATTAAGATCAACCATGCATCCTTTGTAACTCTATTCTGTCTTTTCTAGAGCCACTTTTATATCTATTGATCTTCTCTACAACTCATTGGACTTGCTATTTTCATCAGCTAGTTGCTTCTTCAGACTGTCGATTTAAGACTATTTCCTGTACATTAGGGTGTTCAGTTCTTGGATACGCATTCCGGACTCGCTGAATAAGCTTTGCAATCTGTCTACTTCTTCGCCCTGGGATTTTGTGAAGATAATCAGCCTTGTAAGCTCCGTCGATGTCTTCTCAGCCATCTTTGCTTTCGTGGTAACTTCGACATACTGGACTTGGATTTCCCTCAGCCTCTCCTCGACTGTTAGCTTTTCGGAGTAGGCTTTGTCCACCTCCTGCAATAGGTTCTTCTTGATGTTTTCTACTGTATCTAACTGCAAATTGTAGGATCTTTTTAGAGACTAAACTTCTGCTTCTCTATTTCTGCCCTAACGAGTTCTATCTTCCAGTACTGTCGAAATTTCGGCACACTTTTGTTGCAGACATTCATTTTCAACCTGTTGGCTAGCTAGAATAGACTATAGATGCTGGATATGCTTGACAGCTGCATCCCTTTCTCGGGCCTCCTGTTCGTGTGCTTTCGACAATTCAAAGTTATTTTTGCATACTTCCTACAGATGTTTTTCCAAATTCATCTTAAGCGCCTCGTAATGGCTCAGCTGATTCTCCATCGCCTCGTTCTTAGATTTTTCTTCGCTGAACTGTGATTCTAGTACAAAAAATTTATGCTCATATTGCTTACTAAAGTCGTTGGTGAGATTTTCCACTGAGTGTAGCTTCTTGACTAATACGCTATTCTGTTCTTCAAGCATCTTGATATGTACGTTGTGTTCTTATGCTTACAGGGCCTGGGTTTCTATGATGTTGGCCAAGTTTGTCTTTTCGAATTGGAAAGTAGATGCTTGCTCTTGGAACTTACTTGTTCCCTCCTGTTTAGCGTTGATAAGTGCATTCTTTTGATCAGTGATAGTCCTTTCGAACACCTCCAATTGGTCGTGAAGCTGTTTATTCTGTTTGCGGACGTCGTTGAGAGACTCGTTCATGGTTATATTCTCCTGCTGCACATCGAAGAATTTCAACTACAGTTCATTCTTTTGGAAAACTAGCTGGTTGAGTTTGGTGATGACGCCCTGTAGTTCTTAGTTGCAATGATGTTGGTTCTCCCGAATCAAACTGTCAGTGCGCTCAAGTTCTCTTCTGTATTCTTTGTTATTCTCGATGATCGCACCTATCCGACTCTTCAGCTCTTCGAAACCCATATCCCTTTCCGAGACATCCCCACACTCGTCTCCATCCAAGTGTAGCACCATCCTAGTTATTTATAGCATGTGGTTGGATAGAATCTGATTTGCCTTGGCTTCTAGTTCGCTGCTTTTTCGCTCAGACTCTATGCAGTCTAGTTTTCTCTGCAGATGAGCAATGACACGTTACTTCTATAGAATAATTTCTTTGCACTTCACAACTTCATCGATGTCAAAGATGGACTGATTGGTACTCGAAGTCCTTAGTCTTTGTAGCTCTTCCCAAAGGGTCGTGTTTTCCGTGATTAGCTTCTTATTTTCTTGTTCAAGATGGGACATTTCAAAAACCACTCTATCCAGTTTTTCAATGTAATCACTCCTTGCCGCATTCTCCTCACAGTGTAATGTTGTATTGCCATGTAGCTGGCGTCCTCGGTATGGATTTTGGATAAATATTTTGCTGTTTTTCTCAATCAGGGAGTTTTGGGGGCTGCCGATCTGTTTTTCGGATGATATCTTTTAACATGTCACTGTTTATCTAACGAATAAAGTGTCAAGAGGATACTGCTGGCTGGCAGCAATGGCCTGGCGCTATTCATGTTGGTTGGTATTGGAGGAAGGGTAGTGATTATGTCGGGGTGTCCGGGAGTGGTGTGGGAGAGTGAGGGGATTGCTGCGACGTTCGAGAGACCTGTCATGGGATGGCGGGGGGATGGTATTGTTTCTGGGTATGAGTTCCTGGGAGTAGAAGGGTGAGGGATGTGGGTGATGATAGGTGAGGGTACCTGCAGTTTGGACTCCTGTACTCGACTATTGTTGGGGTTGTTGAGTTGTTCGTTCATGGGCTTGTGCGCAATAATATATGAATGTCTAGGGATTTTATTTTTTAAAATTGAATAGAGTTGATTTCTGCCAACTAGATGTGAAAAGATGAAAAGACAGAATAGAGGGAGAAAACCATATTATTAACTCGACTAAGTAGCCACTGGACGATGCCCACTCATAAGTCTATAGGCATGGCTTTAGTTACCTTTAGCCTCGTAAATCATCCATATCATATCTCATTTATCCTCCCTTATTCACTTATCTCCCAAACGATCAATACCGCAGACTCTTCACCCTTCCTCTTTCGCATAAAGTCTCCGAAGCCTTTCCACGTCCTTTTCCTTGCGACCTCTTTTCATCACACTCGTGCGCACCTCCGCTTTTGTTCTCCTTCCATCCCACATGCGTCACTTTGGTCTATCTCATGTTTTTGAAACAACTACCCGATTCATAAATTATTTCCAGAAACTATCTGTATTTGGTCGCTATTAGATCTTTCTGTTCTTTTGCCTCTTTGAGCGCGAGTGATACACGCTCGTTCTAAACTAGCCATATCGACTTTTCGGTAATCAGCTCTTCTACCTGCAGTCTGTAATCCTCAATAGTACTGGCAAGGGATGAGCTACAAAATAAATCTTGAGATATAGTGAGGCCCGGATTATCTGAACCCTTAAATGGACTAACCAGCAAGCTCTGAAAAATATTGGCAATTGTCTCTCTGTCTTTGGTATGCCATAGGATAGCACTCTTAATCTGCAAGAGAGCCCTCCGTAATTGTCTGTTCTGTTACATAGTCTAAGCCCACATTACCGATTCTGCCACTGAGAGCCTGAGTCTGGATCTAGAATGCTCTTCCATGAACTCCAACTTCATCATTTGGCAATGATTGATCCGCTACAGCTCCTGGATCCTGCGTGCCATTGTACGGCCTGGTGGTTCATAACTGTGATCAATCTTTTACCCAAGCTCTAAGGCTGCACTGACTACACATCCCATGACTTTGTGCACCTCGACATTCCTTGAAACTGTGATGCTCCCATACAGAAATCTTTCTAGAGGCGACCAGAGATACAATAATATAATGATTTCCAGGAATCGGATTGTTTCCTAAAAATTGCCTAGAGACAGCTCCAAATAGTTGACGTGAGTTGCCAGAGTCTGTATCTGGGAGTCTGACAGATGCATTATGTCCCCAGCGTACTTCTGTACGCTTTAGGAGACAATCTTTAGGTAAACTAAACGGTCCCCCACAGAGTTGAGTTCCGAGCGAGGGGAAGGAACCATGAAGTAAGGGAGGTTGCTGAGGAGAGTGACATAAATGTTGGCGTTGACGAGAGACTTAAAGGAGCAGACAGGTTTGCAGGAGACGTATGCCAACCACTGGCAGAGACTTGTCTCCAGGGTGTCATTACTGTTTTTAGGTGTCTCGGATGACTTCCTGTTCATTTGTTTTCTAGGAGTTGAGAATTATTTAGTATAGGTTGGAGTGTTTGAAAATACCGCCTTAAATGATAAGGAGAATGGTCTCGAAATATAGATATTGTCTTTGAATCAGATGCGAACAAGTTCTAGTGCCAACTCCTAACTTTATTGCACGATCTTCACTTTCGACTCTTCCCTCAAATTTATCAATGTTTATCGGTTAATCGCAAGCATCTTCTTCGGGTATGTTGTCGATACTTCGCTCAGCTCCTGTAGTTTCTGTACGTTCTCACAGCTTCCCACTACCGTAATGTTCCACATGCCCTCGCTGCCGTTCAAATTCTATAGTTCCTGTAACACACTCTCATACTCCACAAACACTATAATAGACTGGCTGCCTACTTTCTTGTTCCTGTTCTTTTCTGTTAGGTAGGCAATTTTCCTGGTGTCCAGTGTGCTTTCTACGAAGAAGATCCGATGCACCTTGTTCTACTGGCCCACATTTTATGGTATGTTTAAAAAGGTGGCCGAACTGATGGGTTCTGAGTCTGTTGTGGAATGATTTGGGTGATGTTAGAGAATACATTTCTTGATGAAAAATTATATTTCCTTGGAGGACTGACTAAGTCCACACACTTAAAGATATTTTGTGTTGGGGTTTAGGTCGTCTATTTATTACTACCTGTCTCGTCTGAACACGATGCAATAAACGGCAGCAAAACTCCCGAAGGACTCAGCACATTATTTTTCGGAAAGGGTATCGTCCACGATCAAAAAGGTCAATTGTTTGGGACTCATTTTTCGCGCTATGCTATTGAGTTGAGCAGTATGGCGGAAGCCCTACTTAACAGATTGGAACTGGGTAATCTAACCTTTAAGCATCTTAATATGGTCGTTCTCAGTAAAGAAGACAAGTTGGATAGGTTGCTAGGCAGGATGGAAGAGACCTTCGTATTTTTCAGAGGGTCTTCTTCTTTTCTTGCAGGAGACAGAGTTTTATAGTGCTTAAATTGAGGATAGGCGCGATTTGGAAAATAACGAATCCTTCTACTTACCCCCAGAAAGAGGTCTTTTGTGTGGGAAATTTTATTTGGACGAAGTAGTGAGATGGCTCGTAGGTCTCGAAGTCATTTATGGCCGAATAACGATAGTCGGAGTATTATTTGTGGACAACTAGCTCAAGGGTGCCATGTTATAGGTGCTATGAGTATATAGCCTCTTTTTGCTTGGTGTTTTTTGTAGATCTTTAGTAGTAAAGCAAATCTCATGACCTTTTTTCGGAGTCGATAAGCCGTATTCATATTAGGGAGATTTGTTCTTCAATTTCTGCAGGTTTAGATTTTCGGCTGTGACTTTTAGTAATTCCAATGTGGATTTTGAGTGCCACAAAATACTTTTCTCTACACCAGAGTCTCCCTCTCTAATGGAGTAGGCTTTCGATGATCTTCTTTTCTAAGTTACATTATCGAGGGTAACCAGTCCTTCGGTTCTCAATTGTATGGACTCTGCTGATCTCTCATTAATTCTCATCCCCCGCGTATTTTGATCCATTTACCTGTGTGATGTCAGTATCAAGTTCGAGGTTCGTGCTGTTTAAAGCGTGGGAGATGATTTCTGAACCTGTGAATTGACAGACTCGCTACTGTCATTCTATATTTGAGTCTCCTGCGGCTGCCCTTTTGACCCTCTAATCGGAGCTTCTGTTCCTCGATCACTAGCTGACAAGAAATTCAATGTGAGTAAGGAGCCGTGGCGGAGAATGTTGAGCGGTGTCTAAAGATTAGGCTAACTATACCCCGAACCTCTGCGCTAAGTCTTCCCTTTAATATTCTGGCTGTAAATATTGTATGGGTCTTGGGTCTCATCCTCCCTGACTGAGTCTATGTAACTTGGAGACGAAACTATACTTGCTCTAGTATTTCCAAAGTAGAGTTATTCAGGGAAATTTGTAGGTTGAATATTAGACTGGCACCCAGATTTCAAGCTAGGCTTGCCCCTCAATTTTTATTTCCTGAGTTATAGGGCTTCTTCACGAGGGACGGTCAAGAACTGAGCAGGAGCTGTGATTAGGGTCTCCCACTACATGTACTTGGGGTTGGCATCGGGCTGATCAAATAAGCTGAATTTTTTGCATATTAGAATTCTCTTCTTAGAAAGGTAGAGGAGAAGCTATTCGACTTTATTTGTGCAAAGTCTAACGAGTGGATGTCTAATAAGCTATATTGACTTCTCAGTTGTAAACAAAATGAACTCGATCAGAATCCGAGAATGCGAAACAATTTTGAGGACTTCATTATGCTGTTCGTAGGGAACTATGGCTACGCTATTGCCAGGAAAGTTACTGCACTTAAGCGAATCCACAGATTGGTAGTCGAACTTGAATCTGTTTAGGGTTTCCCTAAAGTTATACTATGCCTTCAGGACGAAAAGATATATGGCCTCTGTATTTATCGTAGAAACACGTCTCATAGAGTTATGACGAGCTGGTATGCTGGTCAACTTTTTACTGGCCAATCTGACGGTGCCTCTGCCATCACGAGTTGCTTCTGGGCTGATCTTGGCGATCTCCTTACGGATCAACTCTTTCAAGTGAATTAGACCTACGATAAAGAAGCAACCCTGGAGCCTCCGGGGAAATTTTATTGTATTTTAGTCGCTTTCCTTGCGATAAACAACCAAATAGGTGCGACCCAGTTTAAACGCCTGGTATAACTCATCCTCGTAGGTATTCAGATCAAGAGCGCTCACCACAACAATGTCGAGAAGGTATTTTCCCTGGGTACAAGCCTTGACAATCCTTCGGGAACGATAAAAGTCAACCATCGGGTGGTCTTTGAATGAACTAGCCAGCAGGTTCATTTCTTCGTTAAAAGCAAGCGAGTCGCTTTTGGTAATGAGCACTTAGACTTTATCCAATTGATTTTTCTTCTGCTGATAAATCGAGACCTTTGGATTTATTTCGGAATCCCTGATGTTGTCGGGGTTCCTCTTGGCATTTTTTGCTGTGGGCATGAGTACTGATATCTTGAATGCAAGGTCAGATTGGGTGGAGGCACACAATGACGCGTATTCGTTGAGGGTTTTAGGGTAAATGAGAAATGTAGCTTGGAAGTAGAGGAGGGTATCCAGTGTATCTTTGAACAGGCCATCGGGAGGGAGGGATTAATTAATAATTACGAAGATCTGATTGGTGAGAGAAGAAGTTTAGTGAGATTGAGCCAGAAAATCAGAAATTGTATGAAATGAAACAACACTTATGGCGGCGTTGGGGTATTTGGTAGAAAGGTGACTTTGGAGGGAGCTTGACTGAGGGGGGAGAGTTGTGGAGGTGCTGATGAGTACGATTGCAAAGTGAGGAGGCATGAGATGGGGCGTGTCCATGGAAAAAGTGACGCCGAATTTGGTAAAATGTTTAGAAAAAGATTTAGAGAAGTTTGTAGGTATTTTTGAAAGAGGGGCTTAGAAAATAAAGAGATGGACAATTTCAGACGCTAATTGTGTTGACTAGACATTGTGGATGGAAGAGGCATGGGAACAAGTGGACTTATGGGGTGGGAAATTAGAATTAAGTTAAAGAACATTTGGAACATGCGACGGTTACGCTGGCAAACTAATAACAAGGGCTCGCGATTATCAGTGCAGTTATATTGTACTCAACTGTTTGCCCTAAATCCTATCCGCCTGACAAGAAGAACCCATAAGAAACTGATTCTCGATTCCCACTGTCCATAGCCTATCCTTGTCAAGTAAATGCCAACCCAATTATTCCAATTCCGCATTCATTAAAATTACAGTGGCAATCGTCAGATTAATAACAATATTCCTATCAATGGAGCCTCTCACTCCAAAGTGCCACTCCCAACTATAGAATTATCTCCCTCCTCAGTCATCGTCCTCGGGAATTATGAACGACGACTCCTCGTCCGACTGCATGTTCTAGTCCTGCACAATCGCTGTCGCCTTATCCTTCTTCCGGTCGATGTCCAGCATCACCTCCTTGATGTACGCCTCCAGTTCTCGCGTCTTCCGCACAGGCAGAGTCTCGATGTCAAACTCCAGGCTGCTCTGGTCCTGAAGACAGCTGCTCACGATCTCCCAGACGCCCCGAAGGTACTCATGAGGCAGTTTCTTAATTGATTGACCTGCCAATAGCACATATTTTTGCGTGAAATACTTAAATATGTTATACCTAGTAGGCGTTTTTCTTGGATTGTCATTGGGACATCCGCGTTATTCGCCACTTTCTTCTTCGGTTGCTCTATTGCAGGGGGTCTAGAGATAGGCTTCGCAGCAACTGGCATAGGAGGATCCTTAGCTACCAACTTAGGTTGAGAGATGGGTTTGGGTGGTGCTGGCTGGGGGTTCAGCTCTTGCAGCAGTTTGTTCATGGTGGTCTCCATCTCGATGGCCATCCTGTACAAATCTGATCCTTTGGGGTTGTATTGATAGGCATTGAACCAGATCTTTTTCAAATCAAGCACGAACTAGGTGAAGGTGGTGTATTTGCCGTCATATAGTCCCTTTTCGATGGTTTGCAGGTCCATAGGCTCTACGCGAGGAAGACTTAAAGGCAGAATGGGTATACCTTTGATGATGGAGAGGTAATCGGTGATGAGGGTTGTGTCAACAGGGTATAGAAACGGCACTGCTACCTTGCTCTTCTTGAGTGTGTGTACTATTTTGAGCCATTTCTGCATTTCGGGAGAAAGGGAGACTTTAGGCTCTACATTGCCTCGAAGCAATTACCAAAGAAGGTAAAGTAGATTTATTTAGAGGTGTTTTTTACTCTTCTAGACCATTGTCTTCTAAACAGGATTTCTTCTGCTACTAGAAGGTGCAGGCGGGGGTGTCTATACGTACTGAGGTGTGGGCATCGTGCGGTATTTGCTAGGCTGATCGTTTTCCTTATTTGTTCTTATGCTTGACTGTTGTTTGACCACGGGGAGCGGCACTTCATGCATTAGCGAGGAAGTCCTGCTGAGGCTGTTTCGCAGCTTATTTTTGGAGACAAGAGTGAATCCGGCAGGCATGAAAAGTTTGGCGAGGCGGAGTTCTTATTGGGTGAGGAAGAGTGTCTTGGGAATAACATCTTGGGTCTCATGTGAAAAAGGGTGGGGTTACTTATCCAGTGGAGAGTTTGTCGGAGTGCATAGGGTAATTATGTGTGGGCTGAGGAGAGGGGGGAGGCGGAAGGTGGGGATAGATTAAAATGAGGGAAGGGCGGAGTATATATGTATATTAGTTGTGTTTGTTTTAGTTTCTAATGGAGAGTTGGGGAGTGGAAAGTAAAAGGAGGAGGGAGGTTTAAAATATGTGTGTGTGTGATATTTGTATGATTATGGACAGGGTTCAGTTGAATTCCCCGTTTTTAAAGGGAATTCACCCTTATTACTTCCAATTAAAATAGCCGTACTCATTCGGGTCAGGACAGTCCATAACAATATAATTACACTCTATCTACATTCTTCACCCCTTCGATCAACACTCCTCATTCCCTTCAAAGCCCAATCCTCCTCCTTCCTCATTCTCTCCATGCCATTCCTAACCCAATTACAACAAACCCACCTTCCAGACCTACCCCATTCCATACCCTCAACAGACGCATCTGGCCCCGAGACAGCCTTGTTCGTTGCAGGAGCTGGCGTAGGCACCACACGTGGACGCAAGAAATAGTTGATGGACCAGAAAATGGAAAGGAGGAGACGAAAGGGATTTGTGTGGCAATGTGTGGGAGTGCGGCAGGGTGTTTATATGTTTTATTGATTGGACGAGGTTGGCAGAAGAATTAATTATGAGAGTGGATGGGAGAGATCAAGATTTTATTTGGTGTCATTTCAATAATTTTTGAAAGAGTTTTGAGTAATCCAAAAAGGGCAAAAGGGAGGGAGCCCCCAGGCGAACAATCGGGAGGGCGTTTAAAAAATGGCGGGAAACTCATCGCAACGGATAGGGGAGGGGCGGGAGGGGAAGGGGGCCAGGGACGGGGCCAGGGACAGAAGTCGGGTGAGGGGGGAGGGTGTTGTATATTGATAGTTTTGTTGTTTTTTAAATATATTTATATTTGGGACAGGCTATGCTAGTGTTTAAATAGGGAAAATGAGGAGCAATATAAAGGGGAGAACGTGTTGTAATTAGGTCGACAATCGGCTGTATTTGTTGTCCAGCCAGTCCTAAACCAGAATCAATATTATCGATTCGTAACGATCCTCATTTATTGAAATGTGCATAGGTTTAGTTGCCCTAATTCCACAATCCCACAGTCTATTTCGTGGCAAACTCAAACTTCCAAATCCTCACTTTCTCCACTAAGCACACTCCCGCATACTCTCACAATCAATCAAAACTGAGTCACAGCGAACTTCCTTTCTCCCGGGATCCGAATCTGGCTCCAGTCGACCATCCACTCCCACCGGACATCCCGCCCCACCTTCCCTTAAATACTCTTATAAAAGCATCTCATTCTGGACGAGTGCATTTCTGAAATTGTAAGTTTAGTGTATTGGTTTGGTTGTTTCTATATGCTGGACTCACTATACCGATATTATCTTTCATCATTACAAGTTAATTTAGGATTTGAGGCACTTCTCATCTGCGCACGAAGGTGAAGGAAAGGTTGTGCTTCCCATCCAACAGTTTGCTACTATACTCCTTCATGAACGAATCCGCGTCATCCTTGTTCGCGAACGTGATCTTCACGTCCATCGGCATCTCCTTCGAGTATGTGATCACACTCCCGTTCTCCCCGCTCAGGAAGGTTTTCACGCTTGTCACCTTGCGATTTTTCAGAAGGTTCTACGATCAGATAACACTGTTCGTGCTAAGGGCCTTACATAGATGTCTTCTGTAGACACGTCTGCCACGAAACCCTTCACGAGCAGTGTATAGTGCTCAGTGCGAGGGGCAGGGATGTTATCGTCGTGGGAATTATTAGAAGTCTGGGGTCGGGGACGGCGGTCTTCGCGATGCTGATGGGGTCTGCGGCGGTCTTCAGAGTCAGAAGAACGTCGTCTTTGGGGGCGGTCATTTCGATTCGATCCTTTTTGGATGGGTTTGGTCTTGGGGATCTGAGGCTTCAAAAGAAAGTCGAGGTAAGTTGAAGGGTGAAGGAAAAAATGTGAAAGAGCGGAAGAGATGGGTGGATTGTCAAGAGTCGAAAAGGAGAGGTACATCTTTGTGTTCCTTGCGCTTTGCCTTATCCTGCTTGATGAGGTCATCGAGGCTGAGGTTTTCTCCTTCCATTTGAATGTGAGCCGGAATGATATCTTATAACTAGCCGATTTGAAATGATTATAGACGTGCAGCAGGAGATCGGCAGTGCAAAAAATAAGCCCATAAACAAATACATCCTTTCACTCCAATTTCTCTCATCGTCTCCTTGTTATTTTTAATTACACCTCTAAAACTTCACTCAACAACCCATGCACTCTTTGCATCTTATACCTAAACATAGCGGGTTCTCACTCAACTCATCAGATCATAAGCACCTATTCAATCAGTCTCACCTTCTCGTCGCTGTTGTATTCCTGGTTGCGCATGATTTAGGCTATCATCTCCAATTTTTCCTTTTCAGGGTTAACTCCGCCTTGCCCTCCACCATTCGAATGGGCCTTTGGTTTGTTACTATTTGCAGGCTGCCGTCCTGATGAGGCGGGTTAGTAACTGGGAACCCTGGGCTTTACTACCTTTGGAGCCTAGGTATTTTTATCCTTCTCCTTCTTCATTTGGGCTTCCTGATCCTTAACCTTGTTCTGGGCGCGCACTTGCTCTTCGCTGAGCACTGCTCCTCCGCTGTAGACCTTCGGGACCACTACTTTTTCGGAGAAGGAGAAATCAGGTTCGACACCACCTCGCCTCTCTACGGCATCATAGCTACCGCCTCGATCGCCACCGTTGACATCGAAATAACGTTTGAACCACTGGATTAGTTCCAGATTATCCTGGTACTTGGCTTTGATTATTTTTTAAACCTGCGACTTTGTGAACTGGGGAAAAGGATACCTCGATGTGCCTCTTGATGCCGAGCTTATCGAATGAAGTCTGAAGAACCTTGAGGTTGGCGATGAATTCATAATCGAGCTTAGCTTTCCAGTTGACCTTATTGAGGGCGACCTTGCCAGGGTAAATGGCATCGAGTACTTGACAATATATGTTGCCGGCGCCAAGTGCTTAGATTTTGGAGATGTTAATCTGGAGGGAATGTAAGGAAGGGATTACCTTGAGGAGGTTGTTGATCCAGTCGAGGATTTCAGAACGAGGGACAAAGTAGCCCTCATCCATCATACCAAAGCTTTCCTGTTTGCTCATGCCGGGTTTTATGAAGCTGATACTTGGTTCAAATATTAAGGAGAAAATATATTTAAAAAAGCATCTACGTTGGCCAACCCATTTTGCACTGGACAGTAGGGTGGCATGTGATAATCAAACTATCTACTCCCTCATCGGATGTTAGTATATAATCAAAGAATCGGGCAGCAGGTAGCCTTATCAGCTAGCCTGTCCAGCATTAGTCACAACACACAGAATCAGCAAGGACATCACGTGTAGATGATCAGGAAGATCATCACGATCACGATCAGGAACAGGATCAAGATGGTGCAGATCTGGCCCATATCTGAACATTGAATTAGTAAAATAGGTCGGTGGTAAATGTTGTGTGCTTAGTTGGTTGGGGTGTTACCGTTGGTTTTGAGGAGTTTGCTAAGTTTCTGCTGGACGAAGTTCATCTTGCTGGTGGTTTTGTCGATTTCGTCGCCCAGATCTTCGATGAGTCCATGCTGCTTTTCGAGTTCTTCGTTAATTAGATGTCCTCCCTTCTTGAGCTTGAGGGCCATGTCATTGATTTCGTCGAGGTGCTGGTCTTGTTCCTCGATGAGTTCCTTCTGTACGCTTCTGCTCATGATGGATGGTGGCTGGTTGTTATGTTTATTTGTGCAATTCTGATCTGAAATAATTATGGCTAGACGGGTTATAAGCGAGCATAACAACATAGTGTAATCATCATATTATTGTTATGTGACCAAGATCATGGACTGGTCGCAAGGGAATAGTTCGGAGACCCATCCACCCTTTTCCCCTGTACTTACCCATTAATACTAGTCTTTAGTATAAAACGAACTCACGAAACAGAATTAGGGATCGGCCGATATACACGTTCATATCGATCCACTCCTTCTGATCACCCTTCCTGCGGCTATACTACTTCTTCCTGCTTGAGTGCTGCTTCTGCCCTGGCGCCTTCTTCACCAGACTCCACAAATAACATTTCCCAGATTTACGAATACTCTTTTTAGAATTGCACTCCTTTCACATTCACATCTTCCGAGGCCTCTAAAATTTGGAAGTAGGTGTTTCGGAACACTAATAAACACGCAAAGACAAACAGCAGGCCTACCAGCAAAAGAGGTTTCGTGTAGGGCGACTTTTTCTCCACGACCTTATACAGGATGGGCGGGCGACGTATCTCGATGGAAGTGGCAATTCTACTATCAGATAAGAACAGACGATTTCGATAGGATTGCAAGGGTGCTTACCTCTCAGGCCTGCCGTTAGTGTCCAACTTGATCTTGGCGGTGGTTTCTTTGATCATCACTAAGGAGTGTGGAGTGTAGGATCCGGAGCTAAAGATAATCAATAAAACAGAATTATAAACTGTCACCAGCTATTAGTTTAAAGTATAGACAAATAGTGTAATTAGGAATCTCATTCGGAGGGTAATTTGATTGGAAGAGTCCGCTTACCTGCCTCCCGGACCTTCTTCAGTTTCTAGAACTTCCGAATGTAACTGTCTAACTTGCCTCGGTTCTCCTCGAGTAGTTTCTGCAGTAGCCTGTCCTCCTCAGAATCTTTACTCTCCTCCATTCTCTTTTTAGTCTCGACCACCAGCTGCTTATATTTCTGCACTTTACCTACTACAGACTCAAAAACTTCAAGGGTTTTGTCTTATTCATGGTCGTTTCTTTGTAGGCTCAGAGTTTCAGATAAAAGTCTCGCTTCAATAGACGCAACTCCTTTGCGGTGATCTTCAAAGGCTGCAACAATGAACTATTCTTCTTCGATTAGACTGTTCTCCAGGCTAGCTACTATTACATCGGCCTGTATGCGATACCGACTATCAGCGATAAGTGTCATTTTTTGCTTGCCGACTTCATCGTATAATTGATTGGCTAATCCTTTCTGAGCCTTTGCAATCAGTTCTAGACTTTCAGCATATTTTCGCAACTACTCGACATATTGTTCTTATAGGATCATGAGTTCCTTGTCGGCCTTCAGTGCTTCCTGCTCATACTATATGTTCTACTTTTTAATCAGCGAATCTAATATTAGCTCGAAATGAGTTTTATCATAGAACTTTCTGTGTTGACGAACTTGCTGAAGCCTCTCCTGCTCGATCCCCACATCCGTATCTAACACGAAGTGTCTCTCTTTTAGAGTTTCAATCTGCTTCTCCATGTTGCTGATAACCAGTTTCTATCTTAGACGGGAAGCTCTGAAACCCTCTACTTGCAATTTCTGCTTATGTGCTTTTACCAATCGTCGTTGTTATTAGAGTTTGATAGTCAGGAGTCGTTGGTATTATTTTTCAAGATTTTGCTTCAAAAGAGGCTGAATCTTTTCGAGGGTAGGTGTCGGAGAAACGTAATACTATTGCTCGATAGGGCTGAGGTAGGGACGATCTTACTGGTGGGTTACAGTAGCCTAGACAGAACTGGCTACCTACTAGAGTCTTTCACGCGGCACGAACATAGGCTACACACCGATATTCATTCCTTAATAAACCCAAGCAATGAGTAAAGGATTTCAATTAGTAAAGATTATGCACAACGAGCGATTCAAAGAATTAAAGATAAATTAGAACCTTATCACAACATAAAACCCTGCTTGACCTTGGTCCATCTCTCAAGATTCTCCCGTGCATACCTCCCAATCAGCTTGTGTTCCACTATTTCGATCAGGAAATAGGCCAAAAATCCTCCGATCGCGCAGCTGCCTGTCACCATGCTCAGCAACGAAAACATTATCGTGAATGTTATGACTTCATAAAACTAGTCGGTATATGGAAACAACTCAGTGTGCTCGTAGTCGGGATTGGCCACAAAAGTCGATAGCGTTTGGGGTTCGTTCAGGTTGATGGGTGGCAGCCTAAAAAGAGCCTGCGTGAAGGTTCTTTGCTTGATTTGGTTGCGTTCTAGTCTCACCTTTTCTAGCTAGTTTTTAAGTTCACTCTGGACGAACTCTTCTCTGGGAGTCATCACTGTGTTTATTCTGCGATACCCTGACTTGACTGATTTAGTGTCTTTTCGGTCGAACCTGACAGTTTAAGTGGATTACTCCGCCCGGCGAAGTGCTCCAAGTTTACTTTCGAGGTTGTTGCTAAGGTACACAAGATATGTTTGACAGGATCCCGACTCAGCAATTGGGTCAGCAATAAAATCTCTTCGCTTATTCTGTGAACCCTGAGCAATCTGCTCATTGATTTCCTGGAAGGTGACCTCAGCTTTGTTGGGGTTGGTCGCATGAAGGTAATAACCCAAGGGTATGCTTCTTTTGCAGAAAAACAAAGAAATGTTAGCGAGGGTGCAAAAGTCCAGAAAGTCTTCGTACGGGTAGGGCCACCAGATCACACTTATCCTCCTCAAAACTATACACCAGAATTATTAACATCCGCATTAAAAAATAGTTTACATTTCATGACGATTCCGACAGCCAGCATGATGGCAGTCGCGAGGAAGTGTTGTAGAACTTGATTGTGCGGGTGAATTGCCAAGATCTTGGTTAGTGTAAGGTCTGTGACTTAGGCAGCGTGGTTCTCCCACCCTAATCCGACCAGGAAAAAAAGCGTCCAGGCCAACACCCAGAAGAAGGATATGGTTCTAAAAGTGTAGAATTCTGCCAAACTGTTAATGATGAACATACTCCTCCATGAATTCTGTTCCATTTTGCCAGTGAGGTTGGTCTGCGTCTCCCAGTCGATGATGAATATCTCACTCTTGATGATATCTATTTTTTCCCATATTTCGACGATGACTCGGAAGCCTACCATGAGGCCTATCAATATGTAGAACACAGTATAAAATCCAGAGTCCTGAGGCATGAGAATGTAGATTTGCTGGGTGGCTTTGCTAAAAATGAACCAGTAACCAGCCGTAATCAGCAAGAAGAAGAACATATAACTCGACCATGTCTGCATCAGGTAGAAAACGAAGAGGAACACAGACTTACGATTGCAGTAGCCAACATAGGTACGCACACACGCATGAATCAGCGATATGATGCATGTCACAATGAAAAGTGGGATTATCACATTGTAGAATTTAGTCAGATCGTATGAGTAAGTCAGTTCGTAGTTCAGAGTCTGTAGTGGCGATATAAGCGAAAAGGAACCGTTGCTCGAGGAAACACTCAACGAAGTATAAGTAAGGGCGAGCGAAGGATTAGTTAATTTAGAGTCAACCAAGGTGAAGATGATGCGCAAACGCGTAGCCACAGTCATTTTAGATGTGTAAGGAATCGAAAAAAGGTCCATCAGAAAAAACCTACTCACGGGGGTTTTGAGTCCATTGATATACACAGGGACCAGATGATACTTGTTGGATTCGTCAGCCACAAAGAGTGAGTACAGGTAGTTGGAGTTGTTTGTTGCTGTGAATAGTTGGAGCGAGTTGTTGAAGTTGAAAGTACAGGAGGTCTTGAGATTGTTGCCGACTTTCAGGCCAATCGATTTCTAGGCCAATGGACACATAATGATTTCACCTAAATGGAGGGTTTTCTAATCGAAGAGGTCTCCAGATGGTAAGTATCGGACTAATCGGAACTTCATATAGGACAGCTTGCTTGTGTCCGCAGAGTCCAGAGTTGGTGTCGCTGAGAAATCGCTTACAAAGCTATTCATGAACAAATAGTTGTACTTGTACGAAGGATGCGTATAGGTTTTGAGAACAGTGCAAGGGCTCGAACTAGACATGTCTAGTTGACTGTACAGACAGATGTTCATTAGAAAAGAACAACTCAGCAAGTCTCCGTCAGTCATGCATCCTGAAAGAGCCTTAGGAAGCAGAGCAGAATATGCCGAAGTCGAGGGAGAAATTTGGGTGATGCTGGTTAGATCGTAACATCCGTCGATCCCTTTGGTATGGTAGGTATAGCTGCATCTGCACTGGCCGTTATCAGGCATTGAGTTGACTCCACAGGACACGCAAGAGGATTTATTAGAGTTTGGGATGGTGCTTCCTTTGCATTCGGTACACGTCAAGGAGGTGTAGTACTTTCCGGTATTGTCGAAGAGAGGGGTAGCAGAGGTGGAATTGCATGACGAAGGAGAACTGCCAAGCAACTTTACGCAAGGGGAGTTGGAGTTGGTGGAGTAAGGGTTAGTGGGAGTATAGCCAACGTTGCAAATGCAGGTATTGGCAGAAGGAGTGAGGGTAGCGGAGTCAGCACATGGTTTACAGTCGGCAGCAGTGGTGGAGAAGTATTAGTTCTGAGGACAAGGAGCGAAGGTATGAAGAGTGGCTAGAGCAGGATAGAGAAGGAAGGCGACAAGTAGGACCACTTGGAAATGTGCTCTCATGATTTTCTTGATGCCTACAATTTTAAATTTACTTTTCCAAAGATTAAAAGCTTAACAATAAGATCATTGTTAATTCATTTCGAAATGACTATTCATTTGCATGCGATCTGCGTGCATTCTTGTTGTTTAAGGCTTCTTTCCCCAAACAAAGAGGGTCCCTCTGATCCCATCCATTTCAATACACCATTACACCATCATCCAACAAATATTCACCTATCACTTCCACACCATTTTGACGCCTCCTGGGTCTCCCTTCCGCCTGCTCTCCTCATCTGTCGCCAGTCCTTCCGCTCTAAGACAAGCATGTCGTTTTTAACAGGTCCAATTTGGCTGGGTAGTTGGGCTTTTCGACTCTCTGTTTGAAGTATTATACATTATAGCAACACGATGACGCGAAGATGGCCCTGGAAACCCTTAAATTGACTCGGCAGCCAAAATGCACCCATCAGGATAGTGCTCAGCAGTTCCTCTATCTAACAAGGGGGTTTAGGGTAGGTTTTTGGACAGAGAAGTGCGACGATAATATTTCTAGATCATATTTTTTTGAATTCATCAAGCACGGTTGTTCTCTCATACGAAGAACTGCACCTAGTGATTGTGCAAGTGATGGTGACAACGAGAAAAAAGCACTAGCCGTATTTTGATAGTTTTCTAAAGACAACCTCATGGGAACCAAGACCTTATTATTAGTCAATACTCTTAAGCTTTGAAAGAGTAAAGGGGAGCCAGAAGATCACTCAAAGAAGGCTTTAATTTTGCTTGTGCATCCGGAATGATTCCAGATCGTAGTGTCAGGCCTCACAGACTACTGGGTCATGCAAACTCTTCCGCTAACAGAACATGGTTGCTACTTCACTGTGTGACCGAAAAATGGATAGAACTCGAGGGCCTTTTTAATGACATGGAATAGGGGATCCTGCACAGACTGTAAAACTTTTTGATGTCTTCGCCAGGCTTCTCATTCGTCCAATCCCTTACTCTTACAACGAAGCAGTCGTGACAGCTTGTCCTACCCTGTCAGACTTGATTCTCCTTTCCATTTTAGAGTTGCATGCTTATCACAGATCTTGAAAAATACGCCGCTTCCAATAAGGGATAGGTTGACCTCGAGGCCTAAATTCATAGGCTTGGGAGGACTGTTCTCAATGCAGCAGTCGGATCATCATGTTTAGCTATCGTTTTTCAATTTTCAATCTATGTGCCTTAGCACCCAAATCTGTGGGAAATTGCTAAATCCAGCCAAGTCAGTCTACCAGAACTGTCGAAAAGGATAGCTTTGAGGAGTCCATGAGTTTAGAGTCCATGAATCCCCTGTTTCCTGATGTTCTCCTCGCTTCAATTTCATGATAAGAATCACAGTCTTAGTTCTGGATTCGTCAGACACCAGTCCTCAAGGAGATGCATAGAAAGAAGGCAGAATCCCTAGAACAATCGGTTCTGATTGTTGACTGGATGCGATGATTCGACTAAAAGGATCTGGATCTTGCAGTCGTTAATAGAGAAAATGACTTACAGTTTGCAGAGACGAGGACGATATAGCGTGAGAAGATGCAATCAAGAGTAAGGAGTCCTTGGGTTTACAGAGGGAGCAAGGGTGGGGGCAGGAGCGGAGAGGTATTCCTTTTGTGGGACCTTTTAGGAATGATGAGAGGGTGAAGTTTATGTTCTACCTTCAGAGGAATAACATTACTTAAAAAGTATAATTGGACACAGCTGAGGCCTTATTCGTACTAAATCATGTGAACCTTATAATCGAAACAGACCTAAAATTATCACTAAATAACCTCCACACACTAACAAGGCACTCTCCAGTACCACAGACTCCTAGCGCGAGAAAGATAAACGGCCACAAACTATTCCGCCAATGCAGAGTCCTTAACAAGCTGTGGCGCCCTGGGAGACTTAACAATTATCTGAAGACCTTCTCTTTTCTCCACATAACAAACAGCATCATCACTACTCGTCTTTCGAATAAACACCCCACGATCAGCTTCCTAAAGAGAATAGACAATAGTAGACTCTGGGGACTGATAACCCGCGTAGACAAAACATATTTCGCCTCAAAAATCACCCTCAGAAAGCTCTTGTGCGTATTTTTATTCGCAGACTTAATCGATAAAAACCCGAGCCTGAGGAAATCCTAGCAGCTGGACATCTTCAACTTAGCAGAGCCAGGAGCAAAACGACAGATAAACAGTAGCTGAATAGCAGTATCTAGTACTAAAGTGAGTTAAATGCAGTCGACAAGGGCAAATACTACATATCAGTAGATACCCTAAGTGGCACTGCCAAGTACCGGTACAATGAACTGGCCAAGAGAGAAGCTTTTAGCCGAAAACTGAGATACACCAACACTTCCAATCTCATCAGAAGTGAGGGTCCTGCGAGCTATCAGCAACACTTGTGGGGTGGTAAGTCAATCGATAAGAAGAAGGGCATGAGCGACGCGAGTATTAGCATTGTTGACTGCGGCCAAGATATCCTGCCAGTGCCAATGCCCAAGAAACTCATTAGTCTACCCAGCAATATAGCAGAAAAATCTAGGGTGAGAAAGATTCAGCACACGAGGAACATCGAAACGATTGCCTTCTAAATAAAGAAACTTAAACTCGCAAGCAAGCCAGAATAGCTGGACGTTGACTATAACTTTATCAGGAGGCGAGCCAAGACTATGGATGACGGCTGAAAGCATGCCTGTGCCTTTGTTAGTAAAATAGATATGTCTAGGAAACTTCGGCAGGTAAGGATTCCCAACAAAAAAGCTCAACATGAATGATAACGCGTGGCGCAGGTTGGTGGCCTCCTGTTTGACTGATTTAACTATCTGAATAGAGAATTAATATTATTCTTATGCTCAAGTCTAATTAAAAATGTGTCCACCTCAATCTGGAAGGATGAGATATTGGCGAGTTTCGTACCCTACTATCAAGAGGAACTCTTCAAACTCATGAACTTCTTAAAGCTGTTAGAGGTCGTCTTCTTAGTATCTCTGATTTCGTCTTCGTCATCATCGTAGAAATACCATGACACGATTTGTTGGTGTCGCGTTTCCCACGGATTTTTGACCTTTTGTTATTACCCTCCAACGGTGATGTTCCACGGATTCACCGGTTGGCTGTTTATCGGTGTGTTTGGCTGTGTTCGAATATTCAACTGCGAGTTTGAAGAGTCTGAAGTGCAACTCTTCTGCTCCTTATCGAAGTTTCTCTCAATGAAGTACTCCCCGTTCGACATGAATGGTGCGACGTTGAATCTGCAAATGTGCGTGGTGTCGATTGCCTTGGGCACCGTCACCTTCACAGTCGTAACGGGCTGCTTCTGCTCGACGGGCGCCGGTTCCACCCGAACTGGAATTGGCGGGGGAAGTGTAACTAAAGGAGTCTCAACAGTGGCGGAAACATCCGTGGGAGAAGGCTCCGCTTTGGCGTAGACTTTGTTAGGATTGAAGGAGTCCCAGTCAACATTCTGGGAAGCACACTTGGCGATGAGAGTGGCCAGAAAATTAACGACACTCGTCTTGGTGTCTTCGACCAATTCAGGCAGGGCCTACTTCTCGGGTTATTCATTGTTTTTCTGGTTCTCAAACTGCTTCCTAAGTCTCAATATGCTCTACTTATTTTTGACGATTTCTTTCTTATTGACCTCGACTCCGAAGAATGGCTCATCGTGGAAGCCTTTCACCTCTTGATTGAAGCGTTGCAAGTCTGATGTCAAGGACATTAGTTTCAGTTTCTCTCGCAGCTTAACTCTATCGCATACGCCTTTAGACTGTTAAAACTCCCGCTGCAGCCCCTCCATCAGTCCAAGGATGACTTCATCATCTGAAGTTTTGCTATTCACTCTACGGGTTTGTTTTTTCTTATCCTTATCTTCTTTGTCACGAGGCCTGAAAGCAAGGTAGTGGCTGGAGTCATCAGGGTTTGGTTTCCACAACATTCGCAGAAGAGGCTGCTTAAGTTCCTCACGACGAGAACGCCAGTGGTTAAAGACGGCCTTGATGAACTCATCCACGTTGTCCATCTTCGGGATATAGTCGAACTCGCGTTCTATCATTGCTCTGAGTCGAGCTTCACTATTCTTGGGCAATATGTTGCTCTCCTTGCCTGCGATTAATTCTAGCTCCACGATTGCTCGTTCCAGGAACTCAGTGCTCAGTACCTTACGGCCGTTGGAGATATACTTATTCTGGTTGGACATGACAAAGGTAAAGTCAACTTCGGAGAGCTCATACTTGTCCATCTTGGGCAGATTGAGATTCAGGGGTATGCGGATGTAGTTAAGAGGGATGCCTGCATCGTTGGCACTCTTGTGCGTCTGGACGATGACGTCGATGCGGGGGACCACGATGTCTTCCTTTTTGATGGCTCCGTTTTTTTTATCTTTTTCTGTGTTTTTATTGGCGAGGGAGTCGATATCAAGACCTTCGGCCTTGGCGAAGTCTTCTTTCTTGTCGACAATTCTGAAGGGGCGGTTCCATTCTGCTGGTTTGGGTCTGAGGTGTTTCATGGGAGTCTGAGTATTTTTAAAGTGTTAGGAGAATGGTTTAGGATTAGGTGTGATTTAGTTACGAGTTGGGTGGGTGTTATAGTGTTTAATGGGGGCGGGGTTTTTGGAGTTCGGAAATATATTATAACTAAAATATATTATAATTCTGTGGATTAACAAAATCTGAAGACTTTAAAGTTGCTAAATTTAAATATCCATTTTGGGGGTCATTTCGGACCCCATTTATTCTGTCCCTCTAATTTATCTGTTGTGCTTACCATAATAAATGTGCCTGTATATCTCATATACCTGCATTTATATTGCATATCCATGTTTAAATCCCTGCCCATTTAGCCGTGCACCCTCCTCATTCCACACTATATTCAACGCACTCCCATTTATAACATATACACGCAATTCCCTGCCAATGATATTATAATTATACACAGCATTTAATACGATACACTCCTTCCCTCCTCCATCCCCTGTATACTCACTTATAACTCTAATCCCCGACATTAACATTCTATTCATCCCTTAAATAACACTCGCTCCCTTTATAGTCGTTGATTATACACATAAATCTAACTATATACAAAAGTGCCCTCTCCCTCTTATAACTAACACTGTTACCATGCTAATACCCAAACCCCACATTTCCTCCCTGTCCCTCGCCCCTCCTCATCCTATCCCCCAAAGCCGTCCTCTCTCCAGACTCAAGACTCGCAGACGATACTCCGAATCTGCCTACACGCTCTAATCTATGGCTCAGGAAAATCTACAGTACTTTAGTGATTGCGAAGAACTGATGTTCCCATCTGCAAACGGTCAGGTGCATTCTATTTTTAATAAGGAGAACCATATAGTAAAACCAAACAACAAATCGGATTTTGCTCTCGAGTACTTGTGTGGATGGAACCCTGCCAACAAAGATGAAGTGGGAAGACGCCACACTATGCTCAGAAAAAAGCAGAGGAACTCGACTACTCTGAAGCCTCTCGAGACCAAGCCTGAAGCCAACAACATAAGCGAGTATTTGGTCAGAAAAAGGTACACAGGATTCTCATTTCGACAGGAGACAGCCAGCACTTTGAATCAGAACTTCGACTAAAACAGCTGTCCTGCAGACTCCAAGAAGAGTGAGAGCGTCGTACTGTAATATGCCTCACGCAATCAGTTCCAGGAGGACGAATTCTCGTCGGACAACATCAAGGATGTTACCAAAAGTCACACAATTTGGCTCTATAACAAAAAGAACATTAGCAATGCCTTTAGAAACATGACACTCTTAGAGTTTTTTGCCAAGCCTCTGCGTCCTCCTGATGTCTAAAACGTTCTTAACGAAAAAACCCTTTCATAGACATCTTGTGTCCATGGCAGAAGCTCGACCAAGAAATGGAGTGAGCCCATTCACAACACCGAAATGAGACCACATATGCGGACCTTACAATCTTCGACCAAAAATAACATCCTAGAAAATAAGACTATGTCTGCGGAGAAAAAAGCTTCAGGCATCCGTGAGTCCGAATGTCTGAAGAAACGGATATTGGAAAACTTGGATAAGGAGACAGTGGTGTATCATAGGATCTAAAAGACGAGTTCAGTGTAAGCAAAAACTAAATACTCCTCGTTAGGTAGCCGCAATAAGCTCAAGTAAAACAGGCCCAGGTCGAAGATCCTGAGCAATCAATAGAATACAATGCAACCCCGCCAGCAGATCCGCATTCGAGAGCTGTTGTAACGAGGGGAGGCTGGCGGTGGAGGAGTGGAAGTGCATACAAGAAAGAGCGAAATCAAGCACAAAGGAGCATAGTGGAAATGCATCATTCTCAATAATCACTTGATCAAATAATCTAATTGATACTGGCCTGAAGAACGATACAAACTGTGTGTTGTTGCTTAATTTCTATCATCAGGAGAAGGAGATTTCATTTGAATTTAGTTGGGCGCAGGAGGGTATCCAGTTTGTTGAGGAAGGTGTCGCTCAGTCTGTTGCTGGACAACGTGTTGTTGAAGGGGTTGAACATGTCTCCACGATACAGGTAGTATATCTGTTTGAGGGTCTGCGATATTATCACATCGTCGTAGCGGTCGTTCAGGGAGGGTTTTTGTTTGAGAATAATCATCACTTTCACTTTAGTGACCGAGTAGTAGGCATAGATGTCAAAGTCTCCATCAGCACTGAGGATGGTTGTGATGAAGCCAAGGTACTCGTTCCTCCGCATGTTCATTTTCTATTCGAAGAGGTCGAGAGCCGCATAGAGGTGGAGTTGGAAGTTGAGTTCATCTTTGAAGGTGCCGTCGGCGTACTGCCTGAAGAGGAGAGGCTGATTGCTAGCGTTGATGATGCTGACATAGGCTAGCGGGGATTCCAACATGCTATTATTTGTGTGTGCGTATCTAGATCTTATTGTAATTTTATAGTTACTGTAAAAATGGTGGACTCAGACATGTTCAACCACCTACTTAAAACAAATTAGCTTCTTGTTTTGATAAGAGATTCACCAGTCACTAGGGTGACACTATGCAACAGTTCCTTACACCCTGCTGTGCTGCTTAGCCAGGAAGGTGTAGATCTATCGGTTCACGTTCGTGATGTGTCTGTATGCTCCGAACCTCGACTCTATCGTCTTTAACCCTTCCTCAATATCACTGCGCAGCGATTTGCGACCGTAGCCCAAAGGCGTGCGGGCCCATAGATCCTTCAATTCATGCTACTTAATCCGGTTGGATTCGCAGATTACCCTCCAATTTTGCTCAATGATGGAAGTCCCGGTGTTATGGATCTTTTCATTGCCTTTCTCGATGACTTCTTGCTAAAGGGTAGTTTGTAATTCGATGATGCGGGCCACTAGTTCGGAAACGGATTTGTCTATTAGCAGTCTCTGGCTGAATACTACCAAAATACCATCCATAATGTCATCGGCCAGTTCCTTGTATTCGTATGTGAAAGAGTCGGTTAGCAGGGAATTTTTTCTGATCTTCAGGAAGATCTGCATTAGTTCTTTGGAGAACTTACAGGCATTCTTGATAAGTGCCGTGATTTTGGACGCAGAGTAGCCATAGTCCTGCAGGTATGCATAGCAGGAGACCGCTTTTTTTATATAGTGATGCAAATCAAACCTTTCGATTAAGTGCAGTGCTTCCCTCTGCAACCTACTCTTTAGCTACTCCGGAGTTTCACGGGGACATTCCCCATTCGACTCTTAGTCTTCAGCGACTGGCTGCTGTTTAAGACCAGTTGTTACCTTCCGTTCGGCTATTTTATTTTCTGGAGATCGGAAATGGCTGAGTTTAGTCTCATTCTACTGCTTCTGTACTACTTTTCGACGTGGCTAATTTTTGGTCGAAGACTCCCTCGAGTCGGTATGCCATTTCTGGGCAGTCAGCGTCTCGTTTAAATTTCTCTGACACTTCACGAAATGTAGGTATTGCTGAAGTTAGAATTCCGCCTCTCTTCTAAGAGGATTAGAAGTTTCTATGTTCTAAGTCTCAATGCGACGAACCTTTGGGTATTTGGTCTTGCCAGAGAAACCCGAGTCGCCAACTTCAGCCTGTGAGGAAGGAGATCGGTTGTTGTGCGCACAGGTATGAAAGTTATTAGAAGTCCTTGTTATTCTGGGGCGGGTCGGCACAGGGTGGAGGGTAGAAGGATGGGTGTGATGTTTGTATAGATTGTGTTGGGGAATGATAGGGGTGGAAATATGCCGAATGTGTTTGGTGAAGGTGGGTTTGCCTGAATGGGCTAGGGGGTTGGTGAAGATGGGGTCCCCGATACTAACTAGCTTTTGCATAAATGGGAAAACAAATGACCTTCGGTTCTTAATTTTTTATTCTGATGTTTTTAGTGATTTTAGCGGAGTAGCCAGAACATGAGATAATATCACAGACTCCTTACTATCATCTTAGAATCTATAAATTTCTAAGCGACTGCTATTCTGGTAAATTTACTATGGGGTTGGGGTTGGGGTTGGGGTTGGGGTTGGGGTTGGGGTTGGGGTTGGGGTTGGGGTTGGGGTTGGGGTTGGGGTTGGGGTTGGGGTTGGGGTTGGGGTTGGGGTTGGGGTTGGGGTTGGGGTTGGGGTTGGGGTTGGGGTTGGGGTTGGGGTTGGGGTTGGGGTTGGGGTTGGGGTTGGGGTTGGGGTTGGGGTTTGGGGGGTTGGGGTTGGGGTTGGGGTTGGGGTTGGGGTTGGGGTTGGGGTTGGGGTTGGGGTTGGGGTTGGGGTTGGGGTTGGGGTTGGGGTTGGGGTTGGGGTTGGGGGTTGGGGTTGGGGTTGGGGTTGGGGTTGGGGTTGGGGTTGGGGTTGGGGTTGGGGTTGGGGTTGGGGGGTTGGGGTTGGGGTTGGGGTTGGGGTTGGGGTTGGGGTTGGGGTTGGGGTTGGGG